>CANXME010000847.1:0-69658 GCA_948144175.1 Closterium sp. NIES-65
GTGTGTTCAACCCACCGTGTGTTCAACCACCGTGTGTTCAACCCACCGTGTGTTAAACCCACCGTGTGTTATACCTACCGTGTGTTAAAACCCACCGTGTGTTAAACCCACTGTTGTGTTCAACCCACAGTGAGTTAAACCTACTGTGTGTTAAACCCACCGTGTGTTCAACCCACCGTGTGTTCAACCCACAGTGTGTTAAACCCACCGCGTTGTTAAACCCACCGTCTGTTAAACCCACCGTGTGTTAAACCACCGTGTGTGAAACCCACCGTGTGTTAACCCACCTGTGTGAAACCGTGTGTTAAACCCACCGCGTGTTAAACCCACCGTGTGATAAACCCACCGTCTGTTCAACCCACGGTGTGTTAAACCACCGTGTGTTAAACCCACCGTGTGTTCAACCCACCGTGTTTAAACCCCGTGAGTTAAACCTACCGTGAGTTAAACCCACCGTGTGTTCAACCCACCGTGTGTTTCAACCCACAGTGTGATAAACCCACCGCGTGTTAAACCCACCGTGTGTTCAACCCACCGTGTGTTAAACCCACCGTGTGTTCAAACCCACCTGTGTGTTAAACCCACCGTGTGTTTACAACCCACCGTGTGTTCAAAACCCACGTGTGTTATACCCACCGTGTGTTAAAACCTACCGTGTGTTCACACCACGTGTGTTAAACCACGTGTGTTAAACCCACGTGTGTTAAAACCCACCGTGTGTTAAAACCCACTGTGTTTTGTCAAACCCACCGTGTGTTAAACCCGCCGTGTGTCAACCCCCGTGTGTAACCCCACCGTGTGTTAAAACCAACCGTGTGTTCAACCCACCGGTGTGTTAAACCCACCGTGAGTTAAAACACTACCGTGAGTTAAACCCACCGTGTGTTCAACCCACCGTGTGTCAACCCACAGTGTGATAAACCACCGCGTGTTAAAACCCACCGTGTGTTCAACCCACCGTGGTTCAACATCACCGTGTGTTAACCCACCGTGTGTTCAACCCACCGTGTGTGCAACCCCACCGTGTGTTCACCCACCGATGTGTTCAAACCCCAGTGTGTTCAAACCCACCGTGTGTTAAACCTACCGTGTGTCAACCCACCTGTGTGTTAAACCCACCGTGTGTTAAACCCACCGTGTGTTAACCCATCGGTGTTAAAACCCACCGTGTGTTAAACCCACCGTGTGTTAACCGCCGTGTGTTCAACCCGCCGTGTGGTTAAACCCACCGCGTGTTAACCACACCGTGTGTTAACCCACCGTGTATTCAACCCACCGTGTGTTCAACCCACCGTGTGTTCAACCCACCGTGTGTTCAACCCACCGTGTGTTCAACCCACCGTGTGTTCAACCCACCGTGTGTTAAACCCACCGTGTGTTATACCTACCGTGTGTTAAACCCACCGTGTGTTAAACCCACCCGTGTGTTCAACCCACAGTGAGTTAAACTTATTGTGTGTTAAACCCACCGTGTGTTCAACCCACCGTGTGTTCAACCCACAGTGTGTTAAACCCACCGCGTGTTAAACCCCCGTGGTGTTCAACCCACCGTCTGTTAAACCCACCGTGTGTTAAACCCACCGTGTGTGAAACCCACCGTGTGTTAAACCTACCGTGTGTTCAACCCACCGTGTGTTTCAACCCATCCGTGTGTTCAACCTATAGTGTGTTAAAAACCCACAGTGTGTTCAACCCCACCGTGTGTTCAACCCACCGTGTGTTCAACCCACAGTGTGTTAGACCCACCGCGTGTTAAACCCACCGTGTGGTAAAACCCACCGTGTGTTAAACCCACCGTGTGTTAAACCCCACCGTGTGTGAAACCCACCGTGTGTTAAACCCACCGTGTGTTAAACCCACCGTGTGTTCAACCCACCGTGTGTTTCAACCCACGTGTGTTAAACCCACCGTGAGATAAACCTACCGTGAGTTAAACCCACCGTGTGTTCAACCCACCGTGTGTTCAACCCACAGTGTGTTAAAAACCCACCGCGTGTTAAACCCACCGTGTGTTCAACCCACCGTCTGTTAAACCACCGTGTGTTAAAACCCACCGTGTGTGAAACCCACCGTCTGTTCAACCCACCGTGTGTTCACCTACCGTGTGTTCAACCCTCCGTGTGTTCAACCCAACCGTGTGTTCAAAACCTACAGTGTGTTAAACCCAGAGTGTGTTCAACCCACCGTGTGTTCAACCCACCGTGTGTTCAACCCATAGTGTGTTAAACCCACCGCGTGTTAAACCCACCGTGTGGTAACCACCGTGTGTTTAAACCCACCGTGTGTTAAACCCACCGGTGTGTGAAACCCACCGTGTGTTAAACCCACCGTGTGTTAAACCCACCGTGTGTTAAAACCCACCGTGTGTTAAACCCACCGTGTGTTCAACCCTCCGTGTGTTAAACCCACCGTGTGTTAAACCCACCGTGTGTTCAACCCACCGTGTGTTCAACCCACGTGTGTTCAACCCACCGTGTGTTAAAACCCACCGTGTGTTAAACCCACCGTGTGTTCAACCCTCCGTGTGGTTAAACCCACCGTGTGTTAAACCCACCGTGTGTTCAACCCACCGTGTGTTCACCCACCGTGTGTTCACCCACCGTGTGTTTCAACCCACCGTGTGTTAAACCCACCGTGGTGTTAAACCCCACCGTGTGTTCAACCTACCGTGTGTTAACCCACCGTGTGTTAAACCTACCGTGTGTTAAACCCATCGTGGTGTTAAACCCGCCGTGTGTTCACCCACCGTATGTTCAACCCACCGTGTGTTCACCCCACAGTGTGTTAAACCCACCGCGTGTTAAACCCACCGTGTGTTAAACCCACCGTGTGTTAAACCCACCTTGTGTTAAACCCACCGTGTGTGAAACCCACCGTGTGTTAGACCCACCGTGTGTTAAACCCACCGTGTGTTCAACCCACCGTGTGTTAAACCCACCGTGTGTTAAACCCACCGTGTGTTAAACCCACCGTGTGTTCAACCCACCGTGTGTTAAACCCACCGTGTGTTTCAACCCACGTGTGTTAAACCGACCGTGTGTTAAACCCCCGTGTGTTTAAACCCACCGTGTGTTCACCCACCGTGTTTCAACACACCGTGTGTTCAACCCACCGTGTGTTAACCCACCGTGTGTTCAAACCCACCGTGTATTCAACCCACCGTGTGTTCGACCCACCATGTGTTAAACCTACCGTGTGTTCAACCCACCATGTGTTAAACCTACCGTGTGTTCAACCCACCGTGTGTTCAAACCCACCGTGTGTTAAACCCACCGTGTGTTCAACCCACCGTGTGTTAAACCCACAGTGTGTTAAACCCAGCGTGTGTTCAACCCACCGTGTGTTAAACCCACGGTGTGTTAAACCCACCGTGTGTTAAACCCACCGTGTGTTAAACCCACCGTGTGTTAATCCCACTGTTTGTTCAACCCACCGTGTGTTCAACCCACCGTGTGTTAAACCCACCGTGTGTTCAACCCACCGTGTGTTAAACCCACCGGTGTTAAACCCACTGTGTGTCAAACCACCGTGTGTTAAACCCACCGTGGTGTCACCGTGTGTTAAAACCCACCGTGTGTTAAACACACCGTGTGTTCAACCCACCGTGTGTTCAACCCACCGTGTGTTAAACCCACCGTTAGTTCAACCCACCGTGTGTTAAACCGACCGTGTGTTAAACCCACCGTGTGTTAAACCACCGTGTGTTCAACCCACCGTGTGTTCAACACACCGTGTGTTCAACCCACCGTGTGTTAAACCCACCGTGTGTTTCAACCCACCGTGTATTCAACCCACCGTGTGTTCGACCCACCATGTGTTAAACCTACCGTGTGTTCAACCCACCATGTGTTAAACCTACCGTGTGTTCAACCCACCGTGTGTTCAACCCACCGTGTGTTAAACCCACCGTGTGTTCAACCCACCGTGTGTTAAACCCACCGTGTGTTAAACCCAGCGTGTGTTCAACCCACCGTGTGTTAAACCCACGGTGTGTTAAACCCACCGTGTGTTAAACCCACCGTGTGTTAAACCCACCGTGTGTTAATCCCACTGTTTGTTCAACCCACCGTGTGTTCAACCCACCGTGTGTTAAACCCACCGTGTGTTCAACCCACCGTGTGTTAAACCCACCGTGTGTTAAACCCACTGTGTGTCAAACCCACCGTGTGGTTAAACCCATCGTGTGTCACCGTGTGTTAAACCCACCGTGTGTTAAACACACCGTGTGTTCAACCCATTGTGTGTTCAACCCACCGTGTGTTAAACCCACCGTTAGTTAAACACACCGTGTGTTAAACCCACCGTGTGTTAAACCCCCCGTGTGTTCAACCCACCGTGTATTAAACCCACCGTGTGTTAAACCCACCGTGTGTTAAACCCACCGTTAGTTAAACACACCGTGTGTTAAACCCACCGTGTGTTAAACCCCCCGTGTGTTCAACCCACCGTGTATTAAACCCACCGTGTGTTAAACCCACCGTGTGTTCAACCCACCGTGTGTTCAACCCCACCGTGTGTTCAACCCACCGTGTGTTCAACCCACAGTGTGTTCAACCCACCGTGTGTTAAACCTACCGTGTGTTCAACCCACCGTGTGTTAAACCCACCGTGTGTTAAACCCACCGTGTGTTTAAACCCATCGTGTGTTAAACCCACCGTGTGTTAAACCCACCGTGTGTTAAACCCGCCGTGTGTTCAACCCGCCGTGTGTTAAACCCACCGTGTGTTAAACCCACCGTGTGTTAAACCCACCGTGTATTCAACCCACCGTGTGTTCAAACCCACCGTGTGTTAACCCCCGTGTGTTCAACCCACCGTGTATTAAACCCACCGTGTGTTCAACCCACCCTGTATTAAAACCACTGTTAGTTAAACACACCGTGTGTTAAACCCACCGTGTGTTAAACCCCCCCGTGTGTTCAACCCACCGTGTATTAAACCCACCGTGTGTTAAACCCACTGTGTGTTCAACCCACCGTGTGTTCAACCCACCGTGTGTTCAACCCACCGTGTGTTCAACCCACAGTGTGTTCAACCCACCGTGTTTTTAAAACCACCGTGTGTTCAACCCACCGTGTGTTAAACCCACCGTGTGTTAAACCCACTGTGTGTTAAACCCATCGTGTGTTAAACCCACCGTGTGTTAAACCCACCGTGTGTTAAACCCACCGTGTGTTAAACCCGCCGTGTGTTCAACCCCGCCGTGTATTAAACCCACCGTGTGTTAAACCCACCGTGTGTTAAACCCACCGTGTATTCAACCCACCGTGTGTTCAACCCACCGTGTGTTCAACCCACCGTGTGTTCAACCCACCGTGTGTTCAACCCACCGTGTGTTCAACCCACCGTGTGTTAAACCCACCGTGTGTTATACCTACCGTGTGTTAAACCCACCGTGTGTTAAACCCACCGTGTGTTCAACCCACAGTGAGTTAAACCTACTGTGTGTTAAACCCACCGTGTGTTCAACCCACCGTGTGTTCAACCCACAGTGTGTTAAACCCACCGCGTGTTAAGCCCACCGTGTGTTCAACCCACCGTCTGTTAAACCCACCGTGTGTTAAACCCACCGTGTGTGAAACCCACCGTGTGTTAAACCCACCGTGTGTGAAACCCACCGTGTGTTAAACCCACCGCGTGTTAAACCCACCGTGTGTTAAACCCACCGTGTGTTCAACCCACAGTGTGTTAAACCCACCGTGTGTTAAACCCACCGTGTGTTCAACCCACCGTGTGTTAAACCCACCGTGAGTTAAACCTACCGTGAGTTAAACCCACCGTGTGTTAAACCCACCGTGAGTTCAACCCACCGTGTGTTCAACCCACCGTGTGTTAAACCCACCGTGTGTTAAACCCACCGTGTGTTCAACCCACCGTGTGTTAAACCGACCGTGTGTTAAACCTACCGTGTGTTAAACCCATCGTGTGTTAAACCCACCGTGTGTTCAACCCACAGTGAGTTAAACCTACCGTGTGTTAAACCCACCGTGTGTTCAACCCACCGTGTGTTCAACCCACTGTGTGTTAAACCCACCGCGTGTTAAACCCACCGTGTGTTAAACCCACCGTGTGTTAAACCCACCTTGTGTTAAACCCACCGTGTGTGAAACCACCGTGTGTTAAACCCACCGTGTGTTAAACCCACCGTGTGTTAAACCCACCGTGTGTTAGACCCACCGTGTGTTAAACCCACCGTGTGTTAAACCCACCGTGTGTTCAACCCATCGTGTGTTAAACCCACCGTGTGTTAAACCCACCGTGTGTTTAACCCACCGTGTGTTAAACCCACCGTGTGTTCAACCCACCGTGTGTTAAACCGACCGTGTGTTAAACCCACCGTGTGTTAAACCCACCGTGTGTTCAACCCACCGTGTGTTCAACACACCGTGTGTTAAACCCACCGTGTGTTAAACCCACCGTGTGTTCAACCCACCGTGTATTCAACCCACCGTGTGTTCAACCCACCATGTGTTAAACCTACCGTGTGTTCAACCCACCATGTGTTAAACCTACCGTGTGTTCAACCCACCGTGTGTTCAACCCACCGTGTGTTAAACCCACCGTGTGTTCAACCCACCGTGTGTTAAAGCAACGGTGGACTCAACCCACCGTGTGTTAAACCCAGCGTGTGTTCAACCCAGCGTGTGTTAAACCCACCGTATGTTAAACCCACCGTGTGTTAAACCCACCGTGTGTTAATCCCACTGTTTGTTCAACAAACCGTGTGTTCAACCCACTGTGTGTTAAACCCACCGTGTGTTCAACCCACCGTGTGTTAAACCCACCGTGTGTTAAACCCACTGTGTGTTAAACCCACCGTGTGTTAAACCCACCGTGTGTTAAACCCACCGTGTGTTAAACACACCGTGCGTTCAACCCACCGTGTGTTCAACCCACCGTGTGTTAAACCCACCGTTAGTTAAACACACCGTGAGTTAAACCCACCGTGTGTTAAACCCCCCGTGTGTTCAACCCACCGTGTATTAAACCCACCGTGTGTTAAACCCACCGTGTGTTCAACCCACCATGTGTTAAACCCACCGTGAGTTAAACCCACCGTGTGTTAAACCCACCGTGTGTTAATCTCACCGTGTATTAAACCCACCGTGTGTTAAACCCACCGTGTGTTAAACCCATCGTGTGTTCAACCCACCGTGTATTAAAACCCACCGTGTGTTAAACCCACCGTGTGTTAAACCCACCGTGTGTTCAACCCACCGTGTGTTAACCCACCGTTAGTTAAACACACCGTGTGTTAAACCCACCGTGTGTTAAACCCCCCGTGTGTTCAACCCACCGTGTATTAAACCCACCGTGTGTTAAACCCACCGTGTGTTCAACCCACCATGTGTTAAACCCACCGTGAGTTAAACCCACCGTGTGTTAAACCCACCGTGTGTTAATCTCACCGTGTATTAAACCCCCCGTGTGTTAAACCCACCGTGTGTTAAACCCATCGTGTGTTCAACCCACCGTGTATTAAACCCACCGTGTGTTAAACCCACCGTGTGTTCAACCCACAGTGTGTTCAACCCATCGTGTGTTCAACACACCGTGTGTTCAACCCACCGTGTGTTAAACCCACCATGTGTTCGTCTACGGAGGGGCTACAGTCTCCTGGTCGAGCCAGCGCATCAAGTGCGCGACGTTGTCGTTGACCGAGTCGGAGTACGTTGCGGCCATTGAAGCTGGCAAGGAGGGACGTCGCCTTCGCTTCCTCCTCGCCGAGTTCCGGCAACTGGACGCCGAGAAGCCGACTGTCCTGTGCGTGGACAACAAGTCGGCCATCACGGTCGCCGAGGGCATGGGGTTGACGGGCAACCTCAAGCACATGGAACGGCGACAGGCCTGGTTGCAGCACATGGTGAGGCGCGGGAAGTTCTCGCTGTAGTACATCCCGACCGCTGAGCAGCCGGCCGACTTCCTGACGAAGGCGCTGCACTATCTGGCCTTCAACCGGTGCTCCGTCGCAATCGGCCGAGTGCGCTTGGCCGACGTGGGTGACGGCGACAACAACGTGCAGCAGTAGGTGCCATGCCCTCTTGCATGGCTGGTGCGGTGGACGACGTGCTGTGTGTTGGGTGCACATCGACGAGCTATTCTCTGAGGAGTACTGCCGAGTAGGACTTGGGGGCCCAAGCGTGAACGCGGCAGGGGAGTGTCAACGGGAGTTGTGTATTGGCCCCGTCCTCGCTTGGGCGGAGCCGACTTCGAGGTCGGATGTGAGGGGAGCAGCCGACCTGTAGCAGTGGGTGAACTGGTCGACGAGGAGGTCGACCTGCACGGGGGACCACTGCACGGGCGCCGACTTCAGGGTGGCGCCGACTTCAGGGAGGTCGACTTGGGTGTCGACCTGCGGAGGACGCAACTTGGTGACGTCAACTTGGGGAAGCCGTCTTTGGCAGTCGGCTAACGGACTGCTGGTCGACCTGTTAGTGGTCGACTGGACCTACTGGTCGACGAAGGAGGGGCCGACGTCGACCTCGACTCAGGACGCCGAGCAGTTGGGCGTCGAGTAGCGGGGCGTCAACTTCGTGACGCCAGCTTCGGGTGGCCGACGTGGGTGGTCGGCCGACGACTGTGCTGGTCGACGAGGAGCAGGTCGACCAGGAGTGCTGGTCGACGTGGAGCTGGTCGACCACAGGGGATGTCGACCTAGAGGAGGTCGACCGATGGTGTCGTCGACCTGGTGAGGTCGACGTGGAGGTGGTCGTCGACTTGGGAGGTCGACAGGCACGTACGGGAGCTGCTGGTCGACGTGGTTGCCTGGTCGACCAGGTTACCTGGGTGACGAAGTGCTGCGGAGGAGTGCGACGGTCGCCCAGGCAAAGTTGGCGAGCCCGACCTCGGTGGTGGTATCCAGAGGTTGTCGTGGCGGATCAGAGGCAGTCGTCAGCTCGAGGTTGACGTGGTGTGTGCGCTGTGCAGGTGACAAGACTCTGTGCGCCAATCATCTGCGCACAACTGCGAAGCAAGGGTGCACTGCTGTCCTGCGAAAGCAACGCTGTCACGCCGTCAACCTGCGACGTTGGCACGCCGTCGACCTTGCCTTGCTGGAGTGCGGTTGACCAAGTCGTGCTGGAACGCGGTCGACCAAGCTGCGCTTGCAGTTGGCCGACCTGAATGCTTACTCTGATGTAGTCTTGCTATGCCAACTTAATTGTACCAATTGTTCTGACCTTTTTCCTAGTGAAACTCTTGCCAATTTTCCCCGTGAACTAGCAAGTAGTGTGTACACAAGGAAAACGACTAAGGAACAGAGAACGCAGAGATCACACGAGCACACGTGCCTAGCCCGTAGCCTAGCTCCCGTTGCTGCAGTTATCTCCGCATGGTGCGGTGAGCGTGGAGGACACCGCGACGTAGCTCAGTCTAGCCGACTTAGCTCATACTGATCGTGTTCGTAGACCGGCAGCCGTGCAGTCACTAGCGTGCGCGTAGGCGATGCCGAGGTGATGGATACCCTGGAGGGACGGCTAGTGGATGCGAGGAGACGCCATGAGGCCCAGGAGTATGGGGCAATACCCTGGGCAGTCGTCGAAGCCGGACTCCGCTCCGTGTGGGCGGCGGAGCACCCCCCTTCTCGACCAGCCTCTCCTCGACCGGTGAGCAACGACGGCGGCGTCGACGTGGGTGTCAACGCCGGAGGAGGTCAGGTCGGCAGCAGTGCGGGAGGCACGTCGAGGCAGAGAGGTGTGATACACGCCGGTGAAGTCGGCGGCGTTCAGGCGCAAGGGATGCAGTCGTCGGCGGCTGCAGGCTCCTCACATGGCGACGCTGGTGGGCGTCGAAGTGGGCTGTCGCCTATGTCGGCGTCCCAGGTGACGGCAGGTGGGATTGCACCGAGCTACGGCTACTTCAAGTTTACGCCGGACAGGATCTCGGTCACCCCTCCGCTGGTCGGTCGACCCGACATTCTCACGTGGAAGGAAGCCATCGAGCCCCAGCTGGAGATGGCCGGGCTGATCGGCTTCGCGCGAGGGACCGAGGCGACGTAGGCGGAGCACCACTCCGACCTGCGTGCGGAGTTTCGCGCCTTGCAGCTATTGACCTTTACGGTCATCTCGCGGTGCTGCTCGCCGGGCGTGCAGGTCGCCTTGAAGTGGTGCCGGGAGTACCTCGACGCCGGCCACCGGGCATGGCATTTCATCGAGTTGACGTACCAGGTTACCGACGACCTGTTCATCGCCCAGCTGGAGGGACAACTGACACACCTGCGTATGGGTGACGAGGAAAGTGCGACCGACTACTGCAACCGAGCCAGGCGAATTCTCGCCACCATCAGGATGGCCGGTGCGCAGTACTCCACGGCATCGTACATCACCCATGTCATGCAGGGACTCTCTAGCAGCTACAACCTGCTGAAGCGGCTGTCTATGGCGCCGAGCACAAGGGCGACGCTCAACGAGGACAACCTGACCTCGTATATCCTGCAGGACGAGGCGATGCAGGAGGCAGAGCGGTCGCAGGAGCTCTTGGCGCAGGCCAACTTCGTCGCCCCGGCGAAGCAAGGAGGCCGACCAGGACAGCGCGGACAGTCTGGTGGCGGCGGGAGCAGTGGCTGGAAGCAGGCCAAGGAGGTCGACAAGAGGAAGTCGACCAAGGACAGCGGTCGTGCAGGAGGAGGTCGACGTCGGGAGTGCTGGCTGTGCGGCGATCCCGATCATCTCTCCTTCGAGTGTCCCAACCGCAGCGACTCCGACGACGACGATGCTAAGGGAGGCCGTGGGAGGTCTGGCAGCCATCGTCCTCGTCTTGCAGGCAACCAACCGCGCAAGGAGAAGCAGTCGACCAAGACATCGACTTCGGCGAAGGACGCCGACTATGTTGCAGGAGGCAAGGGGCGAGACGACAAGACGGCGTCGTGCTCGCTGGTCGGCGTCGTGGAGCCGACCATCTCTCTGGCGCCGGAGGCCGGAGAGGACTTCCATGCGGTGGCCGCGGCTGTGCAGGCGAACCCGGCGGTGGTCCTGCTCGACAGCGGTTGCTCCCACCACCTGATGGGGACGAAGGAAGCCTTCGTCGATTTGCAGCCAAGCGGCGTCATCAGGCATGTGCGCGGCTTCAATGGGGCGCTGCACGATGTCCAGGGCTGCGGCACCATCGCCCTGCAAGGAGAGGCCGGGAAGGAGGTGCTCATCCCCGACGTGTTGTACGTCCCGGGTGTGCGAGCCAACCTGCTGTCGGCCGGCCAGCTGAAGGAGCATGGCGTGAAGCTGCAGGAGGACGGAGACGGCATGTTGCTCGTCTCGGCAGCAGCGGAGGTGCTCGGGCGGGCGACGTACTCTGGACGAGTCCTCTGCACCGACCTGCGTCCCTGCTTGACGAGGTCGACGCCGCCCACGACGGAGGTGGTGGCTCTGCGGGCGATCGTCTCGAAGACGAAGTCGACGCCGGACTGGATGCATGCGAGGCTTGCGCACGTCGGCATGGACACCATACGGAGCTCGGCGAAGAGCGAGGTCGCAATTGGGCTGGACCTCAAGTCGGCGACGGACGCCGACTCCCCGTGTGTCTCGTGCGTCGGTGGGAAACTGGCGCGGCACACCTTCCCCGACCAAGGCTCCGACGCCGACGACGTGCTGGCCGTCGTGCACATCGACCTGTGCAGGCCGTTTCGCGTGGCTGCCAAGGATGGCAGCCTGTACTTCTTGCTGCTGAAGGACCGCAAGACCCGCTACGTGTGGGTGAAGCCGGTCGCCAAGAAGTCAGATGCGTTGCAGGCGTTCGTACAGTGGCTGGCGGTGGCTGAGCGGCAGACGAAGAAGTCGGTGTTGATGCTGCGCTCTGACCGGGGAGGGGAGTTCCTCGGGAAGCAGCTCACCGACTTCGTGAATGGCAAGGGGATCGTCCACGACCTGACCTGCCCATACACCCCGCAGCAGAACGGCATGGCGGAGCGGGAGATGAGGACGGTGGTGGAGTCGATGCGGACAATGCTGCTGCACATGGGTGTGCAGCACCACTGGTGGCACCTCGCTCTGCGACAGGCCGTCTGGGTCCGCAACTGTCTTGAGAGGTCGACGCTGCCACCGGGGACGACGCCATACCAGCTGCTGACCGGGAAGAAGCCCGACTTGTCGCTGGCACGGGTGTGGGGCTGCATGGCGCAGTTCCTTGTCCCTGAGCAGCAGCGTGGTGGGAAGCTGCAGCCGAAGGCCAAGTGGGGCCTACACCTTGGTGTGTCAGAGGCGAGCAAGGGCTGGGAGCTCCTTGACGTCGCCACTGACCGGGTGGTCACCACGTCGGACGTGGTGTTCTACGAGGAGCTGTCGGTGGCCGAGTGGAAGACGGAGCATGGGCCGGTGTCCGGCCGCTTGCCGCCCTCTGACACCTCGTCGGCGACGCTGCCGCTGCTTGCCGAGGTCGGTGAGCTTGCTGCTAAGGACGTCGAGGACGTCCACACCCCTACCCCTCACCCTCTGACCCCTCCCCTCGTGGCCGAAATGCGTGGGCTGACCTCGGTGTCGGCCTCCGGCGATGAGGGGAGTAGTGGGACGCCGCCTTCGGCGCCGGCCAAGTGCATCGCCGGTGGCCGACGTGACGAGCGGCGAATCGACGAGGGATTGAAGTCGACAGGGGAGGAGCAGGTCGGGGAGCAGCAGCCGACAAGGGAGCAGGCTGTCGTGAAGCCGACCACGGAGCAGTCGGCGACCGGGACGTCGGCAGGGGAGCCGACCACAGGGGAGAAGTCGGCTGGGAAGCCGACCACAGTGGAGCAGTCGGCTGGGACGCCGGCTGAGGAGCAGCAGGACGCCGAGGGCAGTGACGACAGTGACGATAGAGGGGACGCCGAGGAGGTCCAGCAAGGACCGCGACGTTCAGGCCGACTTCGGAGGCCGCCTGACTTCTTCGTCCCCGCTGCCTTCACCACAGTGTATGACGTGGACGATGACGACGACCTGCTGTACGACGACGCCGAGGAGGATGAGGAGTTTCCGGAGCTCGACCCCGACATGCTAGCTGACCCCGAGCACCGTTGGGACATCTCGACGATGACGGTGAAAGAGGCGCTGGCGAGCTGGAAGGGCCCGGCGGTGAAGGCCGCCATGGAGGAGGAGATTCGGAGCCTCATCAACATGGGCACTTGGGAGCTGGTCGAACGCCCGCTGGGGGTGAACGTCATGAAGAACCGGTGGGTGTTGACGACGAAGTACCACATCGACGACACCGTCAAGTGAGAGAAGGCGAGGCTGGTCGTGAAGGGCTTCACACAGGTGTACGGCGCCGACTACGACGAGACGTTCGCGCCGGTGAGCAGCTACGTCACGCTGAGGATCTTCCTCAGCATCGTCGCCGTCCTCAACCTTAACCTGATGCAGCTCGACATGAAGAACGCCTTCCTGCAGAGCAAGCTCGATCGGGTGCTGTACATGTCTCAGCCGGACTACTTCAACGACGGAACCGGCCGGGTGTGTAAGCTGCTGAAGAGCCTATACGGGCTGAAGCAGTCGCCGCTGTTGTGGTACTTGGCGCTCAACGATGTGCTGGTCGGCGCCGGGTGGAAGAAGAGCCAGGTCGACGAGGCTCTTTACTTCAAGGTCGGCGAGGGTGAAGTAGTCTGCTGAGTGCTGGTCTACGTCGACGACCAGCTCGCCGCCTGCAGCAGTCCCGCGATGCTGAGGGAGCTGAAGGAGCTGCTGGAAGCTGCCTTCGAGCTTCGCGAGATCTCGCCGGTGCATAAGTGCCTCGGGCTGGAGATCGTGCGCGACAGGTCGGCGGGGAAGATGTGGCTGCATCAGCAGGGCTACGCCGACAAGCTGCGTAGGTGCTTCCTCAACGAGGAGCAGACCGGGCGCAACCCGAAGACGCCGGTCTCAGTCGGTGCCTAAGCCGAGCTCACCTTCGATGACGAAGAGGCGCAGGAATGGCAGGAGGAGGAGTACCGGCAGAAGGTCGGCTCGCTGCAGTTCGCGGCGACGACGACGAGGCCGGACGTCGCCTTCGTCTGCAGCAAGCTGGGGAGTGGCCTCACGGTGAGGAGCGACCAGCACTGGCGCGAGGTCGATCGCTGCCTCGCCTACCTCGCCAACACACGCGACACCGCCCTGGAGTTCGGCGGTGGACCTGAGTTGCTGGAGCTGGCCGACTTCCTGACGAAGGCGCTGCACTATCCGGCCTTCAACCGGTGCTCCGTCACAATCGGCCAAGTGCGCTTGGCCGACGTGGGTGACGGCGACAACAACGTGCAGCAGTAGGTGCCATGCCCTCTTGCATGGATGGTGCGGTGGACGACGTGCTGTGTGTTGGGTGCACATCGACGAGCTATTCTCTGAGGAGTACTGCCGAGTAGGACTTGGGGGCCCAAGCGTGAACGCGGCAGGGGAGTGTCAACGGGAGTTGTGTATTGGCCCCGTCCTCGCTTGGGCGGAGCCGACTTCGAGGTCGGATGTGAGGGGAGCAGCCGACCTGTAGCAGTGGGTGAACTGGTCGACGAGGAGGTCGACCTGCACGGGGGACCACTGCACGGGCGCCGACTTCAGGGTGGCGCCGACTTCAGGGAGGTCGACTTGGGTGTCGACCTGTGGAGGACGTCAACTTGGTGACGTCAACTTGGGGAAGCCGTCTTTGGCAGTCGGCTAACGGACTGCTGGTCGACCTGTTAGTGGTCGACTGGACCTACTGGTCGACGAAGGAGGGGCCGACGTCGACCTCGACTCAGGACGCCGAGCAGTTGGGCGTCGAGTAGCGGGGCGTCAACTTCGTGACGCCAGCTTCGGGTGGCCGACGAGGGTGGTTGGCCGACGACTGTGCTGGTCGACGAGGAGCAGGTCGACCAGGAGTGCTGGTCGACGTGGAGCTGGTCGACCACAGGGGATGTCAACCTAGAGGAGGTCGACCGATGGTGTCGTCGACCTGGTGAGGTCGACGTGGAGGTGGTCGTCAACTTGGGAGGTCGACAGGCACGTACGGGAGCTGCTGGTCGACGTGGTTGCCTGGTCGACCAGGTTACCTGGGTGACGAAGTGCTGCGGAGGAGTGCGACGGTTGCCCAGGCGAAGTTGGCGAGCCCGACCTCGGTGGTGGTATCCCGAGGTTCTCGTGGCGGATCAGAGGCAGTCGTCAGCTCGAGGTTGACGTGGTGTGTGCGCTGTGCAGGTGACAAGACTCTGTGCGCCAATCATCTGCGCACAACTACAAAGCAAGGGTGCACTGCTGTCCTGCGAAAGCAACGCTGTCACGCCGTCAACCTGCGACGTTGGCACGCCGTCGACCTTGCCTTGCTGAAGTGCGGTCGACCAAGTCGTGCTGGAACGCGGTCGACCAAGCTGCGCTGGCAGTTGGCCGACCTGAATGCTTGCTCTGATGTAGTCTTGCTATGCCAACTTCATTGTACCAATTGTTCTGACCTTTTTCCTAGTGAAACTCTTGCCAATTTTCCCCGTGAACTAGCAAGTAGTGTGTACACAAGGAAAACGACTAAGGAACAGAGAACGCAGAGATCACACGAGCACACGTGCCTAGCCCGTAGCCTAGCTCCCGTTGCTGCAGATATCTCCGCACGTGAGTTCAACCCACCGTGTATTAAACCCACCGTGTGTTAAACCTACTGTGTGTTCAATATACCGTGTGTTCAACCCATCGTGTGTTCAACACACCGTGTGTTCAACCCATCGTGTGTTAAACCCAACATGTGTTAAACCCACCGTGTGTTAAACCCACCGTGTGTTAAACCCACCAGGTGTTAAACCCACCGTGTGTTAAACCCACCGTGTGTTCAACCCACCGTGTGTTAAACCCACCGTGTGTTCAACCCACCGTGTGTTAAACCCACCGTGTGTTAAACCCACCGTGTGTTAAACCCACCGTGTGTTCAACCCACCGTGTGTTCAACCCACCGTGTGTTCAACCCACCGTGTGTTCAACCCACCGTGTGTTCAACCCACCGTGTGTTCAACCCACCGTGTGTTAAACCCACCGTCTGTTAAACCCACCGTATGTTAAACCCACCGTGTGTTCAATATACCGTGTGTTCAACCCATCGTGTGTTCAACACACCGTGTGTTCAACCCATCTTGTGTTAAACCCACAATGTGTTAAACCCACCGTGTGTTCAATATACCGTGTGTTCAACCCATCGTGTGTTCAACACACCGTGTGTTCAACCCACCGTGTATTAAACCCACCGTGAGTTAAACCCACCGTGTGTTAAACCTACCGTGTCTTCAACCCACCGTGTGTTCAACCCACCGTGTGATCAACCCACCGTGTGTTCAACCCACCGTGTGTTCAACCCACTGTGTGTTAAACCCAACGTGTGTTCAACACACTGTGTGTTCAACCCACTGTGTGTTCAACCCACCGTGTGTTAAACCTACCATGTGTTCAACACACCGTGTGTTCAACCCACCGTATGATCAACCCACCGTGTGTTCAATCAACTGTGTGTTAAACCCACCGTGTGTTCAACCCACCGTGTGTTCAACCCACCGTGTGTTCAACCCACCGTGTGTTAAAGCTACCATGTGTTCAACCCACCGTGTGTTCAACCCACCGTGAGTTCAACCCACCGTGTGTTCAACCCATCATGTGTTAAACCCACCGTGTGTTCAACCCACCGTGTGTTCAACCCACCGTCTGTTCAACCCATCATGCGTTAAACCCACTGTGTGTTCAACCCACCGTGTGTTCAACACACCGTGTGTTCAACCCACCGTGTCTTCAACCCACCATGTGTTCAACCTACCGTGTGCTCAACCCACCGTGTGTTAAACCTACCGTGTGTTCAACCCACCGTGTGTTCAACCCACCGTGTGTTCAACCCACTGTGTGTTAAACCCACCGTGTGTTGAACCCTCAGTGTGTTAAACCCACCGTGTGTTCAACCCACCGTGTGTTAAACCTACCGTGTGTTAAACCCACCGTGTGTTCATCCCACCGTGTGTTCAACCCACCGTGTGTTAAACCCACCGTGTGTTCAACCCACCGTGTGTTCAACCCACCGTGTGTTCAACCCACCGTGTGTTCAACCCACCGTGTGTTAAACCTACCATGTGTTCAACCCACCGTGTGTTCATCCCACCGTGTGTTCAACCCACCGTGTGTTAAACCTACCTTGTGTTCAACCCACCGTGTGTTCAACCCACCGTGAGTTCAACCCACCGTGTGTTCAACCCATCATGTGTTAAACCCACCGTGTGTTCAACCCACCGTGTGTTAAACCCATCGTGTGTTAAACCCACCGTGTGTTCAACCCACCGTGTGTTCAACACACCGTGTGTTCAACCCACCGTGTCTTCAACCCACCATGTGTTCAACCTACCGTGTGCTCAACCCACCGTGTGTTAAACCTACCGTGTGTTCAACCCACCGTGTGTTCAACCCACCGTGTGTTCAACCCACTGTGTGTTAAACCCACCGTGTGTTTAACCCTCAGTGTGTTAAACCCACCGTGTGTTCAACCCACCGTGTGTTAAACCTACCGTGTGTTAAACCCACCGTGTGTTCATCCCACCGTGTGTTCAACCCACCGTGTGTTAAACCCACCGTGTGTTCAACCCACCGTGTGTTCAACCCACCGTGTGTTAAACCCACCGTGTGTTCAACCCACCGTGTGTTCAACCCACCGTGTGTTAAACCCACCGTGTGTTCAACCCACCGTGTGTTAAACCCACTATGAGTTAAACCCACCGTGTGTTAAACCTACCGTGTCTTCAACCCATCGTGTGTTCAACCCACCGTGTGATCAACCCACCGTGTGTTAAACCCATCGTGTGTTCAACACACCGTGTGTTCAACCCACCGTGTGTTCAACCCACCGTGTGTTCAACCCACCGTGTGTTAAACCTACCGTGTGTTCAACCCACCGTGTGTTCAACCCATCGTGAGTTCAACCCACCGTGTGTTCAACCCATCGTGTGTTCAACCCACCGTGTGTTCAACCCACTGTGTGTTCAACACACCGTGTGTTCAACCCACCGTGTCTTCAACCCACCGTGTGTTCAACCCACCATGTGTTCAACCCACCGCGTGATAAACCCACCGTGTGTTAAACCTACCTTGTGTTCAACCCACCGTGTGTTCAACCCACCGTGTGTTAAACCGACCATGTGTTGAACCCACCGTGTGTTAAACCCACCATGTGTTCAACCCACCGTGTGTTAAGCCCACAGTGTGTTAAACCCACCGTGAGTTAAACCCGCCGTGTGTTGAACCTACCGTGTCTTCAACCCGTCGTGTGTTCAGACCACCGTGTGATCAACCCACCGTGTGTTCAACCCACCGTGTGTTCAACCCACCGTGTGTTCAACCCACCGTGTGTTCAACCCACCGTGTGATCAACCCACCGTGTGTTCAACCCACCGTGTGTTAAACCTACCGTGTGTTCAACCCACCGTCTGTTCAACCCACCATGTGTTCAACCCACCGTGTGTTAAACCTACCGTGTGTTCAACCCACCGTGTGTTCAACCCATCGTGAGTTCAACCCACCGTGTGTTCAACCCATCGTGTATTAAACCCACCGTGTGTTCAACCCACCGTGTGTTCAACACACCGTGTGTTCAACCCACCGTGTCTTCAACCCACCGTGTGTTCAACCCACCGCGTGTTAAACCCACCGTGTGTTAAACCTACCGTGTGTTCAACCCACCGTGTGTTCAACCCACTGTGTGTTAAACCGACCGTGTGTTAAAACCCACCGTGTGTTAACCCCACCGTTTTCAACCCACCGTGTGTTCAACCCACCGTGAGTTAAACCCACCGTGTGTTCAACCCACTGTGTGTTCAACACACCGTGTGTTCAACCCACGGTGTGTTAAACCCACCGTGTGTTGAACCCACCGTGTGTTGAACCCCAACGTGTGTTAAACCCACCGTGTGTTAAACCCTGCGTGTGTTAAACCCAGCGTGTGTTCAACCCACCGTGTGTTCAACCCACCGTGTGTTAAACCCACCGTGAGTTAAACCCACCGTGTGTTAAACCTACCTTTTCTTCAACCCACCGTGTGTTCAACCCACCGTGGGATCAACCCACCGTGTGTTCAACCCACCGTGTGTTCAACCCACCGTGTGTTAAACCCAAAGTGTGTTCAACACACTGTGTGTTCAACCCACCGTGTGTTCAACCCACCGTGTGATCAACCCACCGTGTGTTCAACCCACCGTGTGTTAAACCTACCGTGTGTTCAACCCACCGTGTGTTTAACCCACCGTGTGTTCAACCTACCGTGTGTTAAACCTACCGTGTGTTCAACCCACCGTGTGTTCAACCCATCGTGAGTTCAACCCACCGTGTGTTCAACCCATCGTGTGTTAAACCCACCGTGTGTTCAACCCACCGTGTGTTCAACACACCGTGTGTTCAACCCACCGTGTGTTCAACCCACCGTGTGTTAAACCCACCGTGAGTTAAACCCACCGTGTGTTAAACCTACCTTGTCTTCAACCCACCGTGTGTTCAACCCACCGTGGGATCAACCCACCGTGTGTTCAACCCACCGTGTGTTCAACCCACCGTGTGTTAAACCCAACGTGTGTTCAACACACTCTGTGTTCAACCCACCGTGTGTTCAACCCACCGTGTGTTAAACCTACCGTGTGTTCAACACACCGTGTGTTCAACCCACCGTATGATCAACCCACCGTGTGTTCCATCCACCGTGTGTCAAACCCACCGTGTGTTCAACCCACCGTGTGTTCAACCCACCGTGTCTTCAACCCACTGTGTGTTCAACCCACCGTGGGATCAACCCACCGTGTGTTCAACCCACCGTGTGTTCAACCCATCGTGTGTTAAACCCAATGTGTGTTCAACACACTGTGTGTTCAACCCACCGTGAGTTCAACCCACCGTGTGATCAACCCACCGTATATTCAACCCACCGTGTGTTAAACCTACCGTGTGTTCAACCCACCGTGTGTTCAACCCACCGTGTGTTCAACCCACCGTGTGTTAAACCTACCGTGTGTTCAACCCATCGTGAGTTCAACCCACCCTGTGTTCAACCCATCGTGTGTTAAACCCACCGTGTGTTCAACCCACCGTGTGTTCAACACACCGTGTGTTCAATCCACCGTGTCTTCAACCCACCGTTTGTTCAACCCACCGTGTGTTCAACCCACCGCGTGTTAAACCCACCGTGTGTTAAACCTACCGTGTGTTCAACCCACCGTGTGTTCAACCCACTGTGTGTTAAACCGACCGTGTGTTAAACCCACCGTGTGTTAAACCCACCGTGTGTTCAACCCACCGTGTGTTAAACCCACCGCGTGTTAAACCCAACGTGTGTTCAACACACTGTGTGTTCAACCCACCGTGTGTTCAACCCACCGTATGTTAAACCTACCGTGTGTTCAACACACCGTGTGTTCAACCCACCGTATGATCAACCCACCGTGTGTTCAATCCACCGTGTGTTAAACCCACCGTGTGTTCAACCCACCGTGTGTTCAACCCACCGTGTGTTCAACTCACCGTGTGTTAAACCTACCGTGTGTTCAACCCACCGTGTGTTCAACCCACCATGTGTTCAACCCACCGTGTGTTCAACCCACCGTGTGTTCAACTCACCGTGTGTTAAACATACCGTGTGTTCAACCCACCGTGTGTTCAACGCACCGTTAGTTCAACCCACCGTGTGTTCAACCCACCGTGTGTTCAACCCACCGTGTGTTCAACCCACCGTGTGTTAAACCTACCGTGTGTTCAACACACCGTGTGTTCAACCCACCGTATGATCAACCCACCGTGTGTTCAATCCACCGTGTGTTAAACCCACCGTGTGTTCAACCCACCGTGTGTTCAACCCACCGTGTGTTCAACCCACCGTGTGTTCAACCCACAGTGTGTTAAACCCACCGTGTGTTTAACCCACCATGTGTTCAACCCACCGCGTGTTAAACCCACTGTGTGTTAAACCTACCGTGTGTTTAACCCACCGTGTGTTCAACCCACCGTGTGTTAAACCGACCGTGTGTTAAACCCACCGTGTGTTAAACCCACCGTGTGTTCAACCCACCGTGTGTTAAACCCACTGTGAGTTAAACCCACCGTGTGTTCAACCCACCGTGTGTTCAACACACCGTGTGTTCAACCCATGGTGTGGTTAACCCACCGTGTGTTGAACCCACCGTGTGTTGAACCCACCGTGTGTTAAACTCACCGTGTGTTAAACCCAGCGTGTGTTAAACCCACCGTGTGTTCAACCCACCGTGTGTTCAACCCACCGTGTGTTAAACCCACCGTGAGTTAAACCCACCGTGTGTTAAACCTACCGTGTCTTCAACCCACCGTGTGTTCAACCCAATGTATGATCAACACACCGTGTGTTCAACCCACCGTGTGTTACACCCACCGTGTGTTAAACCCAACGTGTGTTCAACACACTGTGTGTTCAACCCATCGTGTGTTCAACCCACCGTGTGTTAAACCTACCCTGTGTTCAACCCACCGTGTGTTCAACCCACCGTGTGTTCAACCCACCGTGTGTTCAACCGACCGTGTGTTCAACCCACCGTGTGTTAAACCTACCGTGTGTTCAACCCACCGTGTGTTCAACCCACCGTGTGTTCAACCCACCGTGTGTTCAACCCACCGTGTGTTAAACCTACCGTGTGTTTAACCCACCGTGTGTTCAACGCACCGTGAGTTCAACCCACCGTGAATTCAACCCACCGTGTGTTCAACCCACCGTGTGTTCAAACCACCGTGTGTTAAACCTACCGTGTGTTCAACACACCGTGTGTTCAACCCACCGTATGATCAACCCACCGTGTGTTCAATCCACCGTGTGTTAAACCCACCATGTGTTCAACCCACCGTGTGTTCAACCCACCGTGTGTTAAACCGACCGTGCGTTAAACCCACCGTGTGTTAAATCCACCGTGTGTTCAACCCACCGTGTGTCAAACCCACTGTGAGTTAAACCCACCGTGTGTTCAACCCACCGTGTGTTAAACCTACCGTGTGTTAAACCCACCGTGTGTTCATCCCACCGTGTGTTCAACCTACTGTGTTTTAAACCCACTGTGTGTTCAACCCACCGTGTGTTCAACCCACCGTGTGTTCAACCCTCCGTGTGTTAAACCCACCGTGTGTTCAACCCACCGTGTGTTCAACCCACCGTGTGTTCAACCCACCGTATGTTAAACCCACTGTGTGTTAAACCCACCGTGTGTGAAACCCACCGTGTGTTGAACCTACCGTGTGTTGAACCCACCGTGTGTAAAACCCACCGTGTGTTAAACCCAGCGTGTGTTAAACCCACTGTGTGTTAAACCCACCGTGTGTTCAACCCACCGTGTGTTCAACCCACCGTGTGTTCAACCCACCGTGTGTTAAACCTACCGTGTGTTCAACCCACCGTGTGTTCAACCCACCGTGTGTTCAACCCTCCGTGTGTTAAACCCACCGTGTGTTCAACCCACCGTGTGTTCAACCCACCGTGTGTTAAACCCACCGTGTGTTCAACCCACCGTGTGTTCAACCCACCGTGTGTTCAACCCACCGTGTGTTCAACCCACCGTGTGTTCAACCCACCGTGTGTTCAACCCACCGTGTGTTCAACCCACCGTATGTTAAACCCACTGTGTGTTAAACCCACCGTGTGTGAAACCCACCGTGTGTAAAACCCACCGTGTGTTAAACCCAGCGTGTGTTAAACCCACTGTGTGTTAAACCCACCGTGTGTTCAACCCACCGTGTGTTCAACCCACCGTGTGTTCAACCCACCGTGTGTTAAACCTACCGTGTGTTCAACCCACCGTGTGTTCAACCCACCGTCTGTTCAACCCACCGTGTGTTCAACGCACCGTGAGCTCAACCCACCGTGTGTTCAACCCATCGTGTGTTAAACCCACCGTGAGTTCAACCCACCGTGTGTTCAACACACCGTGTGTTCAACCCAACGTGTCTTCAACCCACCGTGTGTTCAACCTACCGTGTGTTCAACCCACCGTGTGTTCAACCCACCGTGTGTTAAACCCAACGTGTGTTCAACACACTTTGTGTTCAACCCACCGTGTGTTAAACCTACCGTGTGTTCAACACACCGTGTGTTCAACCCACCGTATGATCAACCCACCGTGTGTTCAATCCACCGTGTGTTAAACCCACCGTGTGTTCAACCCACCGTGTGTTCAACCCACCATGTGTTCAACCCACCGTGTGTTAAACCTACTGTGTGTTCAACCCACAGTGTGTTCAACCCACCGTGTGTTCAACCCACCGTGTGTTAAACCTACCGTGTGTTCAACCCACCGTGTGTTCAACCCACCGTGTGTTCAACCCACCGTGTGTTCAACCCACCGTGAGTTCAACCCACCGTGTGTTCAATCCATCGTGTGTTAAACCCACTATGTGTTCAACCCACAGTGTGTTCAACACACCGTGTGTTCAACCCACCGTGTCTTCAACCCACTGTGTGTTCAACCTACCGTGTGTTCAACCCACCGTCTGTTCGACCCACCATGTGTTCAACCCACCGTGTGTTTAACCCACCGTGTGTTCAACCCTCTGTGTGTTAAACCCACCGTGTGTTCAACCCACCGTGAATTAAACCTACCGTGTGTTAAACTTACCGTGTGTTCATCCCACCGTGTGTTAAACCCACCGTGTGTTAAACCCACCGTGTGTTCAACCCACCGTGTGTTCAACCCACCGTGTGTTCAACCCTCTGTCTGTTAAACCCACCGTGTGTTCAACCCACCGTGTGTTCAACCCACTGTGTGTTAAACCCACCGTGTGTTCAACCCACCGTGTGTTCAACCCACCGTGTGTTCAACCCACCGTGTGTTCAACCCACCGTGTGTTCAACCCACCGTGTGTTCAACCCACTGTGTGTTCAACCCACCGTGTGTTCAACACACCGTATGATCAACCCACCGTGTGTTCAACCCACAGTGTGTTCAACCCACCGTGTGTTCAACCCACAGTGTGTTCAACACACCGTGTGTTCAACCCACCGTGTCTTCAACCCACTGTGTGTTCAACCTACCGTATGTTCAACCCACCGTGTGTTAAACATACCGTGTGTTCAACCCACCGTGTGTTCAACCCACCGTGTGTTCAACCCACCATGTGTGAAACCCACCGTGTGTTCAACAATCCGTGTGTTAAACCCACCGTGTGTTCAACCCACCGTGTGTTAGACCTACCGTGTGTTAAACCCGCCGTGTGTTCATCCCACCGTGTGTTCAACCCACCGTGTGTTAAACCCAGTGTGTGTTCAACCCACCGTGTGTTCAACCCACCGTGTGTTCAACCCTCCGTGTGTTAAACCCACCGTGTGTTCTACCCACCGTGTGTTCAACCCACCGTGTGTTCAACCCACCGTGTGTTCAACCCACCGTGTGTTCAACCCACCGTCTGTTAAACCCAACGTGTGTTCAATACACTGTGTGTTCAACCCACCGTGTGTTCAACCCACCGTGTGTTAAACCTACCGTGTGTTCAACCCACCGTGTGTTAAACCCACCGTGTGTTCAACCCATCGTGTGTTCAACCCACCGTGTGTTCAACCCACCGTGTGTTGAACCCACCGTGTGCTGAACCCACCGTGTGTTAAACCCACCGTGTGTTAAACCCAGCGTGTGTTAAACCCAGCGTGTGTTCAACCCACCGTGTGTTAAACCCACCGTGTGTTAAACCCACCGTGAGTTAAACCCACCGTGTGTTAAACCTACCGTGTCTTCAACCCACCGTGTGTTCAACCCACTTTGTGATCAACCCACCGTGTGTTCAACCCACCGTGTGTTCAACCCACCGTGTGTTAAACCCAACGTGTGTTCAACACACTGTGTGTTCAACCCACCGTGTGTTCAACCCACCGTGTATTAAACCTACCGTGTGTTCAACCCACCGTGTGTTAAACCCACCGTGTGTTCAACCCATCGTGTGTTCAACCCACCGTGTGTTCAACCCACCGTGTGTTAAACCTACCGTGTGTTCAACCCACCGTGTGTTCAACCCACCGTGTGTTCAACCCACCGTGTGTTCAACCCACCGTGTGTTAAACCTACCGTGTGTTCAACCCACCGTGTGTTCAACGCACCGTGAGTTCAACCCACTGTGTGTTCAACCCACCGTGTGTTCAACCCACCGTGTGTTCAACCCACCGTGTGTTAAACCTCCCATGTGTTCAACACACCGTGTGTTCAACCCACCGTATGATCAACCAACCGTGTGTTCAAACCAACGTGTGTTCAACCCACCGTGTGTTCAACCCACCGTTTGTTCAACCCACTGTGTGTTCAACCCACCATGTTTTCAACCCACCGTGTGTTCAACCCACCGCGTGTTAAACCCACAGTGTGTTAAACCTACCGTGTGTTTAACCCACCGTGTGTTCAACCCACCGTGTGTTCAGCCCACCGTGTGTTAAACCCACCGTGAGTTAAACCCACCGTGTGTTAAACCTACCGTGTCTTCAACCCACCGTGTGTTCAGCCCACTGTGTGATCAACCCACCGTGTGTTCAACCCACCGTGTGTTCAACCCACCATGTGTTAAACCCACCGTGTGTTCAACACACTGTGTGTTCAACCCACTGTGTGTTCAACCCACCGTGTGTTAAACCCACCGTGTGTTCAACACACAGTGTCTTCAACCCACCGTATGATCAACCCACCGCGTGTTCAATCCACGGTGTGTTAAACCTACCGTGTGTTCAACCCACCGTGTGTTCAACCCACCGTGTGTTCAACGCACCGTGAGTTCAACCCACCGTGTGTTCAACCCATCGTGTGTTAAACCCACCGTGTGTTCAACCCACCGTGTGTTCAACACACCGTGTGTTCATCCCACCGTGTCTTCAACCCACCGTGTGTTCAACCTACCGTGTGTTCAACCCACCGTGTGTTAAACCTACCGTGTGTTCAACCCACCGTGTGTTCAACCCACCATGTGTTCAACCCACCGTGTGTTTAACCCACCGTGTGTTCAACCCACCGTGTGTTCAACCCACCGTGTGTTCATCCCACTGTGTGTTCAACCAACCGTGTGTTAAACCCACCGTGTGTTCAACCCACCGTGTGTTCAACCCATAGTGTGTTCAACCCTCCGTGTGTTAAACCCACCGTGTGTTCAACCCACCGTGTGTTCAACCCACTGTGTGTTAAACCCACCGTGTGTTCAACCCACCGTGTGTTCAACCCACCGTGTGTTCAACCCACCGTGTGTTCAACCCACCGTGTGTTCAACCCACCGTGTGTTCAACCCACCGTGTGTTCAACACACCGTATGATCAACCCACCGTGTGTTCAATCCACCGTGTGTTAAACCCACCGTGTGTTCAACCCATAGTGTGTTCAACCCACCGTGTGTTCAACCCAATGTGTGTTAATCCTACCGTGTGTTCAACCCACCGTGTGTTCAACCCACCGTGTGTTCAATTCCATCGTGTGGTAATCCCACCGGGTGTTCAACCCACCGTGTGTTCAACCCACCGTGTGTTCAACCCACCGTGTGTTCAACACACCGTGTGTTCAACCCACCGTGTCTTCAACCCACCATGTGTTCAACCTACCGTGTGTTCAACCCACCGTGTGTTAAACATACCATGTGTTCAACCCACCGTGTGTTCAACCCACCGTGTGTGAAACCCACCGTGTGTTCAACACTCCGTGTGTTAAACCCACCGTATGTTCAACCCACCGTGTGTTAAACCTACCGTGTGTTAAACCCACCGTGTGTTCATCCCACCGTGTATTCAACCCACCGTCTGTTAAACCCACTGTGTGTTCAACCCACCGTGTGTTCAACCCACCGTGTGTTCAACCCTCCGTGTGTTAAACCCACCGTGTGTTCAACCCACCGTGTGTTCAACCCACCGTGTGTTAAACCCACCGTGTGTTCAACCCACCGTGTGTTCAACCCACCGTGTGTTCATCCCACCGTGTGTTCAACCCACCGTGTGTTCAACCCACCGTGTGTTCAACCCACCATGTGTTCAACCCACCGTGTGTTTAACCCACCGTGTGTTCAACCCACCGTGTGTTCAACCCACCGTATGTTCATCCCACTGTGTGTTCAACCAACCGTGTGTTAAACCCACCGTGTGTTCAACCCACCGTGTGTTCAACCCACAGTGTGTTCAACCCTCCGTGTGTTAAATCCACCATGTGTTCAACCCACCGTGTGTTCAACCCACTGTGTGTTAAACCCACCGTGTGTTCAACCCACCGTGTGTTCAACCCACCGTGTGTTCAACCCACCGTGTGTTCAACCCACCGTGTGTTCAACCCACCGTGTGTTCAACCCACCGTGTGTTCAACACACCGTATGATCAACCCACCGTGTGTTCAATCCACCGTGTGTTAAACCCACCGTGTGTTCAACCCATAGTGTGTTCAACCCACCGTGTGTTCAACCCACCGTGTGTTAAACCTACCGTGTGTTCAACCCACCGTGTGTTCAACCCACCGTGTGTTCAATCCATCGTGTGGTAAACCCACCGTGTGTTCAACCTACCGTGTGTTCAACCCACCGTGTGTTCAACCCACCGTGTGTTCAACACACCGTGTGTTCAACCCACCGTGTCTTCAACCCACCGTGTGTTCAACCTACCGTGTGTTCAACCCACCGTGTGTTAAACATACCATGTGTTCAACCCACCGTGTGTTCAACCCACCGTGTGTGAAACCCACCGTGTGTTCAACACTCCGTGTGTTAAACCCACCGTATGTTCAACCCACCGTGTGTTAAACCTACCGTGTGTTAAACCCACCGTGTGTTCATCCCACCGTGTGTTCAACCCACCGTCTGTTAAACCCACTGTGTGTTCAACCCACCGTGTGTTCAACCCACCGTGTGTTCAACCCTCCGTGTCTTAAACCCACCGTGTGTTCAACCCACCGTGTGTTCAACCCACCGTGTGTTAAACCCACCGTGTGTTCAACCCACCGTGTGTTCAACCCACCGTGTGTTCATCCCACCGTGTGTTCAACCCACCGTGTGTTCAACCCACCGTGTGTTCAACCCACCGTGTGTTCAACCCACCGTATGTTAAACCCACTGTGTGTTAAACCCACCGTGTGTGAAACTCACCGTGTGTTGAACCCACCGTGTGTTGAACCCACCGTGTGTTAAACCCACCGTGTGTTAAACCCAGCGTGTGTTAAACCCACCGTGTGTTCAACCCACCGTGTGTTCAACCCACCGTGTGTTCAACCCACCGTGTGTTCAACCCACCGCGTGTTAAACCCACTGTGTGTTAAACCTACCGTGTGTTTAACCCACCGTGTGTTCAACCCACCGTGTGTTAAACCGACCGTGTGTTAAACCCACCGTGTGTTAAACCCACCCAGTGTTCAGCCCACCGTGTGTTAAACCCACCGTGAGTTAAACCCACCGTGTGTTAAACCTACCTTGTCTTCAACCCACCGTGTGTTCAACCCACCGTGGGATCAACCCACCGTGTGTTCAACCCACCGTGTGTTCAACCCACCGTGTGTTAAACCCAACGTGTGTTCAACACACTCTGTGTTCAACCCACCGTGTGTTCAACCCACCGTGTGTTAAACCTACCGTGTGTTCAACACACCGTGTGTTCAACCCACCGTATGATCAACCCACCGTGTGTTCCATCCACCGTGTGTCAAACCCACCGTGTGTTCAACCCACCGTGTGTTCAACCCACCGTGTCTTCAACCCACCGTGTGTTCAACCCACCGTGGGATCAACCCACCGTGTGTTCAACCCACCGTGTGTTCAACCCATCGTGTGTTAAACCCAATGTGTGTTCAACACACTGTGTGTTCAACCCACCGTGAGTTCAACCCACCGTGTGATCAACCCACCGTATATTCAACCCACCGTGTGTTAAACCTACCGTGTGTTCAACCCACCGTGTGTTCAACCCACCGTGTGTTCAACCCACCATGTGTTAAACCTACCGTGTGTTCAGCCCATCGTGAGTTCAACCCACCGTGTGTTCAACCCATCGTGTGTTAAACCCACCGTGTGTTCAACCCACCGTGTGTTCAACACACCGTGTGTTCAATCCACCGTGTCTTCAACCCACCGTTTGTTCAACCCACCGTGTGTTCAACCCACCGCGTGTTAAACCCACCGTGTGTTAAACCTACCGTGTGTTCAACCCACCGTGTGTTCAACCCACTGTGTGTTAAACCGACCGTGTGTTAAACCCACCGTGTGTTAAACCCACCGTGTGTTCAACCCACCGTGTGTTAAACCCACCGCGTGTTAAACCCAACGTGTGTTCAACACACTGTGTGTTCAACCCACCGTGTGTTCAACCCACCGTATGTTAAACCTACCGTGTGTTCAACACACCGTGTGTTCAACCCACCGTATGATCAACCCACCGTGTGTTCAATCCACCGTGTGTTAAACCCACCGTGTGTTCAACCCACCGTGTGTTCAACCCACCGTGTGTTCAACTCACCGTGTGTTAAACCTACCGTGTGTTCAACCCACCGTGTGTTCAACCCACCATGTGTTCAACCCACCGTGTGTTCAACCCACCGTGTGTTCAACTCACCGTGTGTTAAACATACCGTGTGTTCAACCCACCGTGTGTTCAACGCACCGTTAGTTCAACCCACCGTGTGTTCAACCCACCGTGTGTTCAACCCACCGTGTGTTCAACCCACCGTGTGTTAAACCTACCGTGTGTTCAACACACCGTGTGTTCAACCCACCGTATGATCAACCCACCGTGTGTTCAATCCACCGTGTGTTAAACCCACCGTGTGTTCAACCCACCGTGTGTTCAACCCACCGTGTGTTCAACCCACCGTGTGTTCAACCCACAGTGTGTTAAACCCACCGTGTGTTTAACCCACCGTGTGTTCAACCCACCGCGTGTTAAACCCACTGTGTGTTAAACCTACCGTGTGTTTAACCCACCGTGTGTTCAACCCACCGTGTGTTAAACCGACCGTGTGTTAAACCCACCGTGTGTTAAACCCACCGTGTGTTCAACCCACCGTGTGTTAAACCCACCGTGAGTAAAACCCACCGTGTGTTCAACCCACCGTGTGTTCAACACACCGTGTGTTCAACCCATGGTGTGTTTAACCCACCGTGTGTTGAACCCACCGTGTGTTGAAACCACCGTGTGTTAAACTCACCGTGTGTTAAACCCAGCGTGTGTTAAACCCACCGTGTGTTCAACCCACCGTGTGTTCAACCCACCGTGTGTTAAACCCACCGTGAGTTAAACCCACCGTGTGTTAAACCTACCGTGTCTTCAACCCACCGTGTGTTCAACCCAATGTATGATCAACACACCGTGTGTTCAACCCACCGTGTGTTACACCCACCGTGTGTTAAACCCAACGTGTGTTCAACACACTGTGTGTTCAACCCATCGTGTGTTCAACCCACCGTGTGTTAAACCTACCCTGTGTTCAACCCACCGTGTGTTCAACCCACCGTGTGTTCAACCCACCGTGTGTTTAACCCACCGTGTGTTCAACCCACCGTGTGTTAAACCTACCGTGTGTTCAACCCACCGTGTGTTCAACCCACCGTGTGTTCAACCCACCGTGTGTTCAACCCACCGTGTGTTAAACCTACCGTGTGTTCAACCCACCGTGTGTTCAACGCACCGTGAGTTCAACCCACCGTGAATTCAACCCACCGTGTGTTCAACCCACCGTGTGTTCAAACCACCGTGTGTTAAACCTACCGTGTGTTCAACACACCGTGTGTTCAACCCACCGTATGATCAACCCACCGTGTGTTCAATCCACCGTGTGTTAAACCCACCATGTGTTCAACCCACCGTGTGTTCAACCCACCGTGTGTTAAACCGACCGTGCGTTAAACCCACCGTGTGTTAAACCCACCGTGTGTTCAACCCACCGTGTGTCAAACCCACTGTGAGTTAAACCCACCGTGTGTTCAACCCACCGTGTGTTAAACCTACCGTGTGTTAAACCCACCGTGTGTTCATCCCACCGTGTGTTCAACCTACTGTGTGTTAAACCCACTGTGTGTTCAACCCACCGTGTGTTCAACCCTCCGTGTGTTCAACCCTCCGTGTGTTAAACCCACCGTGTGTTCAACCCACCGTGTGTTCAACCCACCGTGTGTTAAACCCACCGTGTGTTCAACCCACCGTGTGTTCAACCCACCGTGTGTTCAACCCACCGTGTGTTCAACCCACCGTGTGTTCAACCCACCGTGTGTTCAACCCACCGTGTGTTCAACCCACCGTATGTTAAACCCACTGTGTGTTAAACCCACCGTGTGTGAAACCCACCGTGTGTTGAACCCACCGTGTGTTGAACCCACTGTGTGTTAAACCCACCGTGTGTTAAACCCAGCGTGTGTTAAACCCACTGTGTGTTAAACCCACCGTGTGTTCAACCCACCGTGTGTTCAACCCACCGTGTGTTCAACCCACCGTGTGTTAAACCTACCGTGTGTTCAACCCACCGTGTGTTCAACCCACCGTCTGTTCAACCCACTCTGTGTTAAACCTACCTTGTGTTCAACCCACCGTGTGTTCAACGCACCGTGAGCTCAACCCACCGTGTGTTCAACCCATCGTGTGTTAAACCCACCGTGAGTTCAACCCACCGTGTGTTCAACACACCGTGTGTTCAACCCAACGTGCCTTCAACCCACCGTGTGTTCAACCTACCGTGTGTTCAACCCACCGTGTGTTCAACCCACCGTGTGTTAAACCCAACGTGTGTTCAACACACTTTGTGTTCAGCCCACCGTGTGTTAAACCTACCGTGTGTTCAACACACCGTGTGTTCAACCCACCGTATGATCAACCCACCGTGTGTTCAATCCACCGTGTGTTAAACCCACCGTGTGTTCAACCCACCGTGTGTTCAACCCACCGTGTGTTCAACCCACCGTGTTTTAAACCTACCGTGTGTTCAACCCACAGTGTGTTCAACCCACCGTGTGTTCAACCCACCGTGTGTTAAACCTACCGTGTGTTCAACCCACCGTGTGTTCAACCCACCGTGTGTTCAACCCACCGTGTGTTCAACCCACCGTGAGTTCAACCCACCGTGTGTTCAATCCATCGTGTGTTAAACCCACTGTGTGTTCAACCCACAGTGTGTTCAACATACCGTGTGTTCAACCCACCGTGTCTTCAACCCACTGTGTGTTCAACCTACTGTGTTTTAACCCACCGTCTGTTCGACCCACCATGTGTTCAACCCACCGTGTGTTTAACCCACCGTGTGTTCAACCCTCTGTGTGTTAAACCCACCGTGTGTTCAACCCACCGTGAATTAAACCTACCGTGTGTTAAACTTACCGTGTGTTCATCCCACCGTGTGTTAAACCCACCGTGTGTTAAACCCACCGTGTGTTCAACCCACCGTGTGTTCAACCCACCGTGTGTTCAACCCTCCGTCTGTTAAACCCACCGTGTGTTCAACCCACCGTGTGTTCAACCCACTGTGTGTTAAACCCACCGTGTGTTCAACCCACCGTGTGTTCAACCCACCGTGTGTTCAACCCACCGTGTGTTCAACCCACCGTGTGTTCAACCCACCGTGTGTTCAACCCACCGTGTGTTCAACACACCGTATGATCAACCCACCGTGTGTTCAACCCACAGTGTGTTCAACCCACCGTGTGTTCAACTCACCGTGTGCTAAACCTACCGTGTGTTCAACCCACCGTGTGTTCAACCCACCGTGTGTTCAACCCACCGTGAGTTCAACCCACCGTGTGTTCAATCCATCGTGTATTAAACCCACCGTGTGTTCAACCCACAGTGTGTTCAACACACCGTGTGTTCAACCCACCGTGTCTTCAACCCACTGTGTGTTCAACCTACCGTATGTTCAACCCACTGTGTGTTAAACATACCGTGTGTTCAACCCACCGTGTGTTCAACCCACCGTGTGTTCAACCCACCGTGTGTGAAACCCACCGTGTGTTCAACACTCCGTGTGTTAAACCCACCGTGTGTTCAACCCACCGTGTGTTAGACCTACCGTGTGTTAAACCCACCGTGTGTTCATCCCACCGTGTGTTCAACCCACCGTGTGTTAAACCCACTGTGTGTTCAACCCACCGTGTGTTCAACCCACCGTGTGTTCAACCCTCCGTGTGTTAAACCCACCGTGTGTTCTACCCACCGTGTGTTCAACCCACCGTGTGTTCAACCCACCGTGTGTTCAACCCACCGTGTGTTCAACCCATTGTCTGTTAAACCCAACGTGTGTTCAACACACTGTGTGTTCAACCCACCGTGTGTTCAACCCACCGTGTGTTAAACCTATCGTGTGTTCAACCCACCGTGTGTTAAACCCACCGTGCGTTCAACCCATCGTGTGTTCAACCCACCGTGTGTTCAACCCACCGTGTGTTGAACCCACCGTGTGCTGAACCCACCGTGTGTTAAACCCACCGTGTGTTAAACCCAGCGTGTGTTAAACCCAGCGTGTGTTCAACCCACCGTGTGTTAAACCCACCGTGTGTTAAACCCACCGTGAGTTAAACCCACCGTGTGTTAAACCTACCGTGTCTTCAACCCACCGTGTGTTCAACCCACTTTGTGATCAACCCACCGTGTGTTCAACCCATCGTGTGTTCAACCCACCGTGTGTTAAACCCAACGTGTGTTCAACACACTGTGTGTTCAACCCACCGTGTGTTCAACCCACCGTGTGTTAAACCTACCGTGTGTTCAACCCACCGTGTGTTAAACCCACCGTGTGTTCAACCCATCGTGTGTTCAACCCACCGTGTGTTCAACCCACCGTGTGTTAAACCTACCGTGTGTTCAACCCACCGTGTGTTCAACCCACCGTGTGTTCAACCCACCGTGTGTTCAACCCACCGTGTGTTAAACCTACCGTGTGTTCAACCCACCGTGTGTTCAACGCACCGTGAGTTCAACCCACTGTGTGTTCAACCCACCGTGTGTTCAACCCACCGTGTGTTCAACCCACCGTGTGTTAAACCTCCCATGTGTTCAACACACCGTGTGTTCAACAAACCGTGAGTTCAACCCACTGTGTGTTCAACCCACCGTGTGTTCAACCAACCGTGTGTTCAAACCAACGTGTGTTAAACCCACCGTGTGTTCAACCCACCGTTTGTTCATCCCACTGTGTGTTCAACCCACCATGTTTTCAACCCACCGTGTGTTCAACCCACCGTGTTTTCAACCCACCGCGTGTTAAACCCACAGTGTGTTAAACCTACCGTGTGTTTAACCCACCGTGTGTTCAACCCACCGTGTGTTCAGCCCACCGTGTGTTAAACCCACCGTGAGTTAAACCCACCGTGTGTTAAACCTACCGTGTCTTCAACCCACCGTGTGTTCAGCCCACTGTGTGATCAACCCACCGTGTGTTCAACCCACCGTGTGTTCAACCCACCATGTGTTAAACCCACCGTGTGTTCAACACACTGTGTGTTCAACCCACTGTGTGTTCAACCCACCGTGTGTTAAACCCACCGTGTGTTCAACACACAGTGTCTTCAACCCACCGTATGATCAACCCACCGCGTGTTCAATCCACGGTGTGTTAAACCTACCGTGTGTTCAACCCACCGTGTGTTCAACCCACCGTGTGTTAAACCTACGGTGTGTTCAACCCACCGTGTGTTCAACGCACCGTGAGTTCAACCCACCGTGTGTTCAACCCATCGTGTGTTAAACCCACCGTGTGTTCAACCCACCGTGTGTTCAACACACCGTGTGTTCAACCCACCGTGTCTTCAACCCACCGTGTGTTCAACCTACCGTGTGTTCAACCCACCGTGTGTTAAACCTACCGTGTGTTCAACCCACCGTGTGTTCAACCCACCATGTGTTCAACCCACCGTGTGTTTAACCCACCGTGTGTTCAACCCACCGTGTGTTCAACCCACCGTGTGTTCATCCCACTGTGTGTTCAACCAACCGTGTGTTAAACCCACCGTGTGTTCAACCCACCGTGTGTTCAACCCACAGTGTGTTCAACCCTCCGTGTGTTCAACCCACCGTGTGTTCAACCCACCGTGTGTTCAACCCACTGTGTGTTAAACCCACCGTGTGTTCAACCCACCGTGTGTTCAACCCACCGTGTGTTCAACCCACCGTGTGTTCAACCCACCGTGTGTTCAACCCACCGTGTGTTCAACCCACCGTGTGTTCAACACACCGTATGATCAACCCACCGTGTGTTCAATCCACCGTGTGTTAAACCCACCGTGTGTTCAACCCATAGTGTGTTCAACCCACCGTGTGTTCAACCCACCGTGTGTTAAACCTACCGTGTGTTCAACCCACCGTGTGTTCAACCCACCGTGTGTTCAATCCATCGTGTGGTAAACCCACCGTGTGTTCAACCCACCGTGTGTTCAACCCACCGTGTGTTCAACCCACCGTGTGTTCAACACACCGTGTGTTCAACCCACCGTGTCTTCAACCCACCGTGTGTTCAACCTACCGTGTGTTCAACCCACCGTGTGTTAAACATACCATGTGTTCAACCCACCGTGTGTTCAACCCACCGTGTGTGAAACCCACCGTGTGTTCAACACTCCGTGTGTTAAACCCACCGTATGTTCAACCCACCGTGTGTTAAACCTACCGTGTGTTAAACCCACCGTGTGTTCATCCCACCGTGTATTCAACCCAAGGTCTGTTAAACCCACTGTGTGTTCAACCCACCGTGTGTTCAACCCACCGTGTGTTCAACCCTCCGTGTGTTAAACCCACCGTGTGTTCAACCCACCGTGTGTTCAACCCACCGTGTGTTAAACCCACCGTGTGTTCAACCCACCGTGTGTTCAACCCACCGTGTGTTCATCCCACCGTGTGTTCAACCCACCGTGTGTTCAACCCACCGTGTGTTCATCCCACTGTGTGTTCAACCAACCGTGTGTTAAACCCACCGTGTGTTCAACCCACCGTGTGTTCAACCCACAGTGTGTTCAACCCTCCGTGTGTTAAACCCACCGTGTGTTCAACCCACCGTGTGTTCAACCCACTGTGTGTTAAACCCACCGTGTGTTCAACCCACCGTGTGTTCAACCCACCGTGTGTTCAACCCACCGTGTGTTCAACCCACCGTGTGTTCAACCCTCCGTGTGTTAAACCCACCGTGTGTTCAACCCACCGTGTGTTCAACCCACTGTGTGTTAAACCCACCGTGTATTCAACCCACCGTCTGTTAAACCCACTGTGTGTTCAACCCACCGTGTGTTCAACCCACCGTGTGTTCAACCCTCCGTGTGTTAAACCCACCGTGTGTTCAACCCACCGTGTGTTCAACCCACCGTGTGTTAAACCCACCGTGTGTTCAACCCACCATGTGTTCAACCCACCGTGTGTTTAACCCACCGTGTGTTCAACCCACCGTGTGTTCAACCCACCGTGTGTTCATCCCACTGTGTGTTCAACCAACCGTGTGTTAAACCCACCGTGTGTTCAACCCACCGTGTGTTCAACCCACAGTGTGTTCAACCCTCCGTGTGTTAAACCCACCGTGTGTTCAACCCACCGTGTGTTCAACCCACTGTGTGTTAAACCCACCGTGTGTTCAACCCACCGTGTGTTCAACCCACCGTGTGTTCAACCCACCGTGTGTTCAACCCACCGTGTGTTCAACCCACCGTGTGTTCAACCCACCGTGTGTTCAACACACCGTATGATCAACCCACCGTGTGTTCAATCCACCGTGTGTTAAACCCACCGTGTGTTCAACCCATAGTGTGTTCAACCCACCGTATGTTCAACCCACCGTGTGTTAAACCTACCGTGTGTTCAACCCACCGTGTGTTCAACCCACCGTGTGTTCAATCCATCGTGTGGTAAACCCACCGTGTGTTCAACCTACCGTGTGTTCAACCCACCGTGTGTTCAACCCACCGTGTGTTCAACACACCGTGTGTTCAACCCACCGTGTCTTCAACCCACCGTGTGTTCAACCTACCGTGTGTTCAACCCACCGTGTGTTAAACATACCATGTGTTCAACCCACCGTGTGTTCAACCCACCGTGTGTGAAACCCACCGTGTGTTCAACACTCCGTGTGTTAAACCCACCGTATGTTCAACCCACCGTGTGTTAAACCCACCGTGTGTTCATCCCACCGTGTGTTCAACCCACCGTCTGTTAAACCCACTGTGTGTTCAACCCACCGTGTGTTCAACCCACCGTGTGTTCAACCCTCCGTGTGTTAAACCCACCGTGTGTTCAACCCACCGTGTGTTCAACCCACCGTGTGTTAAACCCACCGTGTGTTCAACCCACCGTGTGTACAACCCACCGTGTGTTCAACCCACCGTGTGTTCAACCCACCGTATGTTAAACCCACTGTGTGTTAAACCCACCGTGTGTGAAACCCACCGTGTGTTGAACCCACCGTGTGTTGAACCCACCGTGTGTTAAACCCACCGTGTGTTAAACCCAGCGTGTGTTAAACCCACCGTGTGTTCAACCCACCGTGTGTTCAACCCACCGTGTGTTCAACCCACCGTGTGTTCAACCCACCGCGTGTTAAACCCACTGTGTGTTAAACCTACCGTGTGTTTAACCCACCGTGTGTTCAACCCACCGTGTGTTAAACCGACCGTGTGTTAAACCCACCGTGTGTTAAACCCACCCAGTGTTCAGCCCACCGTGTGTTAAACCCACCGTGAGTTAAACCCACCGTGTGTTAAACCTACCGTGTCTTCAACCCACCGTGAACCCACAATGTGATCAACCCACCGTGTGTTCAACCCACCGTGTGTTCAACCCACTGTGTGTTAAACCCAACGTGTGTTCAACACACTGTGTGTTCAACCCACCGTGTGTTCAACCCACCGTGTGTTAAACCTACCGTGTGTTCAACACACCATGTGTTCAACCCACCGTATGATCAACCCACCGTGTGTTCAATCCACCGTGTGTTAAACCCACCGTGTGTTCAACCCACCGTGTGTTCAACCCACCGTGTGTTCAACCCACCGTAGATTAAACCCACTGCGTGTTAAACCCACCGTGTGTGAAACCCACCGTGTGTTGAACCCACCGTGTGTTCAACCCACCGTGTGTTAAACCCACTGTGTGTTCAACCCACCGTGTGTTCAACCCACCGTGTGTTCAACCCTCCGTGTGTTAAACCCACCGTGTGTTCAACCCACCGTGTGTTCAACCCACCGTGTGTTAAACCCACCGTGTGTTCAACCCACCGTGTGTTCAACCCACCGTGTGTTAAACACACCGTGTGTTCAACCCACCGTGTGTTCAACCCACCGTGTGTTCAACCCACCGTGTGTTAAACCTACCGTGTGTTCAACCCACCGTGTGTTCAACCCATCGTGAGTTCAACCCACTGTGTGTTCAACCCATCGTGTGTTCAACCCACCGTGTGTTCAACCCACCGTGTGTTCAACACACCGTGTGTTCAACCCACCGTGTCTTCAACCCACCGTGTGTTCAACCCACCATGTGTTCAACCCACCGCGTGATAAACCCACCGTGTGTTAAACCTACCGTGTGTTCAACCCACCGTGTGTTCAACCCACCGTGTGTTAAACCGAACGTGTGTTGAACCCACCGTGTGTTAAACCCACCATGTGTTCAACCCACCGTGTGTTAAGCCCACAGTGTGTTAAACCCACCGTGAGTTAAACCCGCCGTGTGTTAAACCTACTGTGTCTTCAACCCGTCGTGTGTTCAGACCACCGTGTGATCAACCCACCGTGTGTTCAACCCACCGTGTGTTAAACCTACCGTGTGTTCAACCCACCGTCTGTTCAACCCACCGTGTGTTCAACCCACCGTGTGTTAAACCTACCGTGTGTTCAACCCACCGTGTGTTCAACCCATCGTGAGTTCAACCCACCGTGTGTTCAACCCATCGTGTATTAAACCCACCGTGTGTTCAACCCACCGTGTGTTCAACACACCGTGTGTTCAACCCACCGTGTCTTCAACCCACCGTGTGTTCAACCCACCGCGTGTTAAACCCACCGTGTGTTAAACCTACCGTGTGTTCAACCCACCGTGTGTTCAACCCACTGTGTGTTAAACCGACCGTGTGTTAAAACCCACCGTGTGTTAACCCCACCGTTTCTAACCCACCGTGTGTTCAACCCACCGTGAGTTAAACCCACCGTGTGTTCAACCCACCGTGTGTTCAACACACCGTGTGTTCAACCCACGGTGTGTTAAACCCACCGTGTGTTGAACCCACCGTGTGTTGAACCCCAACATGTGTTGAACCCACCGTGTGTTAAACCCAGCGTGTGTTAAACCCAGCGTGTGTTCAACCCACCGTGTGTTCAACCCACCGTGTGTTAAACCCACCGTGAGTTAAACCCACCGTGTGAGTTCAAGGGCCTAGCGTGTGCAAAAAAAAAAGAACAAGGGTCTAGCATGTGCAAAATTGCAAGAACAAGGGCCTAGCGTGTGCAAAATATAAAGAACAAGGGCAAAGCGTGTGCAAAATAGCAAGAACAAGGGCCTAGCGTGTGCAAAATAAAAAAAACAAGGGCCTAGCGTGTGCAAAATAAAAAGAACAAGGGCCTAGGGTGTGCAAATGTTCAAGAACAAGGGCCTAGAGTATGCAAAATAGCAAGAACAAGGGCCTAGCGAGTGCAAAATAGCAAGAGCAAGGGCCTAGCGTGTGCAAAAAATCAAGAACAATGGCATAGCGTTCGCGAAATAGCAAGAGCAAGGGCCTAGCGTGTGCAAAATATAAAGAACAAGGGTCTAGCATGTCCAAAATTGCAAGAACAAGGGCCTAGCGTGTGCAAAATAAAAAGAACAAGGGCATAGCGTGTGCAAAATAGCAAGAACAAGGGCCTAGCGTGTGCAAAAAAAAAAGAACGAGGGCATAGCGTTTGCAAAATAGCAAGAACAAGGGCCAAGCGTGTGCAAAAAAAAAAGAACGAGGGCATAGCGTTTGCAAAATAGCAAGAACAAGGGCCTAGCGTGTGCAAAATAAAAAGAACAAGGGCCTAGCGTGTGCAAAAAAACAAGAACAAGGGCCCAGCGTTCGCGAAATAGCAAGAACAAGGGCCTAGCGTGTGCAAAATATAACGAACAAGGGTCTAGCATGTGCAAAATTGCAAGAACAAGGGCCTAGCGTGTGCAAAAAAAAAAGAACGAGGGCATAGCGTTTGCAAAATAGCAAGAACAAGGGCCTAGCGTGTGCAAAATAAAAAGAACAAGGGCCTAGCGTGTGCAAAATAAAAAGAACAAGGGCCTAGCGTTGCAAAATTGCAAGAACAAGGGCCTAGCGTGTGCAAAATAAAAAGAACAAGGGCATAGCGTGTGCAAAATAGCAAGAACAAGGGCCTAGCGTGTGCAAAATAAAAAGAACAAGAGCCTAGCGTGTGCAAAATAAAAAGAACAAGGGCCTAGGGTGTGGGAAATTGCAAGAACAAGGGCCTAGCGTGTGCAAAATTGCAAGAACAAGGGCCTAGCGTTCGTGAAATAGCAAGAACAAGGGCCTAGCGTGTGCAAAATAAAAAGAACAAGGGCCTAGCGTGTGCAAAATAAAAAGAACAAGGGCCTAGTGTGTGCAAAATTGCAAGAACAAGGGCCTAGCGTGTGCAAAAAATCAAGAACAAGGGCCTAGTGTTCGTGAAATAGCAAGAACAAGGGCCTAGCGTATGCAAAATATAACGAACATGGGTCTAGCATGTGCAAAATTGCAAGAACAAGGGCCTAGCGGGTGCAAAAAAAAAAGAACGAGGGCATAGCGTTTGCAAAATAGCAAGAACAAGGGCCTAGCGTGTGCAAAAAAAAAAGAACAAGTGCCTAGCGTGTGCAAAATAAAAAGAACAAGGGCCTAGCGTGTGCAAAATTGCAAGAACAAGGGCATAGCGTGTGCAAAATTGCAAGAACAAGGGCCTAGGGAGTGCAAAATAGCAAGAGGAAGGGCCTAGCGTGTGCAAAAAAACAAGAACAAGGGCCTAGCGTTCGCGAAATAGCAAGAACAAGGGCCTAGCGTGTGCAAAATATAACGAACAAGGGTCTAGCATGTGCAAAATTGCAAGAACAAGGGCCTAGCGTGTGCAAAAAAAAAAGAACGAGGGCATAGCGTTCGCAAAATAGCAAGAACAAGGGCCTAGCGTGTGCAAAATAAAAAGAACAAGAGCCTAGCGTGTGCAAAATAAAAAGAACAAGGGCCTAGCGTTGCAAAATTGCAAGAACAAGGGCCTAGCGTGTGCAAAATAAAAAGAACAAGGGCATAGCGTGTGCAAAATAGCAAGAACAAGGGCCTAGCGTGTGCAAAATAAAAAGAACAAGAGCCTAGTGTGTGCAAAATAAAGAGAACAAGGGCCTAGCGTGTACAAAATTGCAAGAACAAGGGCCTAGCGTTCGTGAAATAGCAAGAACAAGGGCCTAGTGTATGCAAAATAAAAAGAACAAGGGCCTAGCGTGTGCAAAATTGCAAGATCAAGGGCCTAGCGTGTGCAAAATTGCAAGAACAAGGGCCTAGCGTGTGCAAAATTGCAAGAACAAGGGCCTAGCGTGTGCAAAAAATCAAGAACAAGGGCCTAGCGTTCGTGAAATAGCAAGAACAAGGGCCTAGCGTATGCAAAATATAACGAACATGGGTCTAGCATGTGCAAAATTGCAAGAACAACGGCCTAGCGGGTGCAAAATTGCAAGAACAAGGGCCTAGCGTGTGCAAAATTGCAAGAACAAGGGCCTAGCGTGTGCAAAATAAAAAGAACAAGGGCCTAGCGTGTGCAAAAGATCAAGAACAAGGGCCTAGCGTTCGTGAAATAGCAAGAACAAGGGCCTAGCGTGTGCAAAATAAAAAGAACAAGGGCCTAGCGTGTGCAAAATTGCAAGAACAAGGGCCTAGCGTGTGCAAAATTGCAAGAACAAGGGCCTAGCGTGTGCAAAAAATCAAGAACAAGGGCCTAGCGTTCGTGAAATAGCAAGAACAAGGGCCTAGCGTATGCAAAATATAACGAACATGGGTCTAGGATGTGCAAAATTGCAAGAACAAGGGCCTAGCGGGTGCAAAAAAAATAGAACGAGGGCATAGCGTTTGCAAAATAGCAAGAACAAGGGCCTAGCGTGTGCAAAATAAAAAGAACAAGTGCCTAGCGTGTGCAAAATAAAAAGAACAAGGGCCTAGCGTGTGCAAAATTGCAAGAACAAGGGCATAGCGTGTGCAAAATTGCAAGAACAAGGGCCTAGGGAGTGCAAAATAGCAAGAGGAAGGGCCTAGCGTGTGCAAAAAAAACAAGAACAAGGGCCCAGCGTTCGCAAAATAACAAGAACAAGGGCCTAGCGTGTGCAAAATATAACGAACAAGGGTCTAGCATGTGCAAAATTGCAAGAACAAGGGCCTAGCGTGTGCAAAAAAAAAAGAACGAGGGCATAGCGTTTGCAAAATAGCAAGAACAAGGGCCTAGCGTGTGCAAAATAAAAAGAACAAGTGCCTAGCGTGTGCAAAATAAAAAGAACAAGGGCCTAGCGTGTGCAAAATTGCAAGAACAAGGGCATAGCGTGTGCAAAATTGCAAGAACAAGGGCCTAGGGAGTGCAAAATAGCAATAGGAAGGGCCTAGCGTGTGCAAAAAAACAAGAACAAGGGCCCAGCGTTCGCAAAATAACAAGAACAAGGGCCTAGCGTGTGCAAAATATAACGAACAAGGGTCTAGCATGTGCAAAATTGCAAGAACAAGGGCCTAGCGTGTGCAAAAAAAAAAGAACGAGGGCATAGCGTTCGCAAAATAGCAAGAACAAGGGCCTAGCGTGTGCAAAATAAAAAGAACAAGAGCCTAGCGTGTGCAAAATAAAAAGAACAAGGGCCTAGCGTTGCAAAATTGCAAGAACAAGGGCCTAGCGTGTGCAAAATAAAAAGAACAAGGGCATAGCGTGTGCAAAATAGCAAGAACAAGGGCCTAGCGTGTGCAAAATAAAAAGAACAAGAGCCTAGCGTGTGCAAAATAAAAAGAACAAGGGCCTAGCGTGTGCAAAATTGCAAGAACAAGGGCCTAGCGTGTGCAAAAAATCAAGAACAAGGGCCTAGCGTTCGTGAAATAGCAAGAACAAGGGCCTAGCGTGTGCAAAATATAACGAACATGGGTCTAGCATGTGCAGAATTGCAAGAACAAGGGCCTAGCGGGTGCAAAATAAAAAGAACAAGTGCCTAGCGTGTGCAAAATAAAAAGAACAAGGGCCTAGCGTGTGCAAAATTGCAAGAACAAGGGCATAGCGTGTGCAAAATTGCAAAAACAAGGGCCTAGGGAGTGCAAAATTGCAAGAGGAAGGGCCTAGCGTGTGCAAAAAAACAAGAACAAGGGCCCAGCGTTCGCGAAATAGCAAGAACAAGGGCCTAGCGTGTGCAAAATATAACGAACAAGGGTCGAGCATGTGCAAAATTGCAAGAACAAGGGCCTAGCGTGTGCAAAAAAAAAGATCGAGGGCATAGCGTTCGCAAAATAGCAAGAACAAGGGCCTAGCGTGTGCAAAATAAAAAGAACAAGAGCCTAGCGTGTGCAAAATATAAAGAACAAGGGCCTAGCGTTGCAAAATTGCAAGAACAAGGGCCTAGCGTGTGCAAAATAAAAAGAACAAGGGCATAGCGTGTGCAAAATAGCAAGAACAAGGGCCTAGCGTGTGCAAAATAAAAAGAACAAGAGCCTAGTGTGTGCAAAATAAAAAGAACAAGGGCCTAGCGTGTACAAAATTGCAAGAACAAGGGCCTACAGTGTGCAAAATTGCAAGAACAAGGGCCTAGCGTTCGTGAAATAGCAAGAACAAGGGCCTAGCGTGTGCAAAATAAAAAGAACAAGGGCCTAGCGTGTGCAAAATTGCAAGAACAAGGGCCTAGCGTGTGCAAAATTGCAAGAACAAGGGCCTAGCGTGTGCAAAAAATCAAGAACAAGGGCCTAGCGTTCGTGAAATAGCAAGAACAAGGGCCTAGCGTGTGCAAAATATAACGAACAAGGGTCTAGCATGTGCAAAATTGCAAGAACAAGGGCCTAGCGGGTGCAAAAAAAAAAGAACGAGGGCATAGCGTTTGCAAAATAGCAAGAACAAGGGCCTAGCGTGTACAAAATAAAAAGAACAAGGGCCTAGCGTGTGCAAAATTGCAAGAACAAGAGCCTAGCGTGTGCAAAATAGCAAGAGCAAGGACCTAGCTTGTGCAAAAAATCAAGAACTAGGGCCTAGCTCTCGCGAAATAGCAAGAACAAAGGCCAAGCGTTTGCAAAATAGCAAGAACAAGCGCCTAGCGTGTGCAAAATAAAAAGAACAAGGGCCTAGCGTGTGCGAAATTGCAAGAACAAGGGCCTAGCGTGTGCAAAATTGCAAGAATAAGGGCCTAGCGAGTGCAAAAAAACAAGAGCAAAGGCCTAGCGTGTGCGAAAAATCAAGAACAAGGGCCTAGCATTCGCGAAATAGCAAGAACAAGGGCCTAGCGTGTGCAAAATAAAAAGAACAAGGGCATAGCGTGTGCAGAATAGCAAGAACAAGGGCCTAGCGTGTGCAAAATAAAAAGAACCAGGGCCTAGCGTGTGCAAAATATAAAGAACAAGGCCCTAGCGTGTGCAAAATTGCAAGGACAAGGGCCTAGCGCATGCAAAATTGCAACAACAAGGGCCTAGCGAGTGCAAAATAGCAAGAGCAAGGGCCTAGCGTGTGCAAAAATTCAAGAACAAGGGCCTAGCGTTCGCGAAATAGCAAGAGCAAGGGCCTAGGGTGTGCAAAATAAAAAGAACAAGTGTCTAGCATGTGCAAAATTGCAAGAACAAGGGCCTAGCGTGTGCACAATAAAAAGAACAAGGGCATAGCGTGTGCAAAATAGCAAGAACAAGGGCCTAGCGTGTGCAAAATAAAAAGAACAAGGGCCTAGCGTGTGCAAAATAAAAAGAACAAGGGGCTAGTGTATGCAAAATTGCAAGAACAAGGGCCTAGCGTGTGCAAAATTGCAAGAACAAGGGCCTAGCGAGTGCAATATAGCAAGAGCAAGGGCCTAGCGTGTGCAAAAAATAAAAAACAAGGGCCTAGTGTTCGCGAAATAGCAAGAACTAGGGCCTAGCGTGTGCAAAATATAACGAACAAGGGTCTAGCATATGCAAAATTGCAAGAACAAGGGCCTAGTGGGTGCAAAAAAAAAAGAACGAGGGCAAAGCGTTTGCAAAATAGCAAGAACAAGGGCCTAGCGTGTGCAAAATAAAAAGAACAAGGGCCTAGCGTGTGCAAAATAAAAAGAACAAGGGCCTAGCGTTGCAAAATTGCAAGAACAAGGGTCTAGCGTGTGCAAAATAAAAAGAACAAGGGCATAGCGTGTGCAAAATAGCAAAAACAAGGGCCTAGCGTGTGCAAAATAAAAAGAACAAGGGCCTAGCGAGTGCAAAATAATAAGAACAAGGGCCTAGCGTTTGCAAAATTGCAAGAACAAGGGCCTGGCGTGTGCAAAATTGCAAGAACAAGGGCCTAGCGTGTGCAAAATTTCAGGAACAAGGGCCTAGTGTGTGCAAAATTGCAAGAACAAGGGCCTAGTGTGTGCAAAATAGCAAGAAAAAGGGGCTAGCGTGTGCAAAATAGCAAAAATAAGGGCCTAGCGTGTTCAAAATTGCAAGAACAAGGGCCTTGCGTGTGCAAAATTGCAAGAACAAGGGCCCAGCGTTCGCGAAATAGCAAGAACAAGGGCCTAGTGTGTGCAAAATATAACGAACAAGGGTCTAGCATGTGCAAAATTGCAAGAACAAGGGCCTAGCGTGTGCAAAAAAAAAAAGAACGAGGGCATAGCGTTTGCAAAATAGCAAGACCAAGGGCCTAGCGTGTGCAAAATAAAAAGAACAAGGGCCTAACGTGTGCAAAATAAAAAGAACAAGGGCCTAGCTTTGCAAAATTGCAAGAACAAGGGCCTAGCGTGTGCAAAATAAAAAGAACAAGGGCCTAGCGTGTGCAAAACTGCAAGAACAAGGGCCTAGCGTGTGCAAAAAATCAAGAACAAGGGCCTAGCATTCGTGAAATAGCAAGAACAAGGGCCTAGCGTGTGCAAAATATAACGAACAAGGGTCTAGCATATGCAAAATTGCAAGAACAAGGGCCTAGCGGGTGCAAACAAAAAAGAACGAGGGCAAAGCGTTTGCAAAATAGCAAGAACAAGGGCCTAGCGTGTGCAAAAAAAAAAAAACAAGGGCCTAGCGTGTGCAAAATAAAAAGAAGAAGGGCCTAGCGTTGCAAAATTGCAAGAACAAGGGCCTAGCGTGTGCAAAATAAAAAGAACAAGGGCATAGCGTGTGCAAAATAGCAAGAACAAGGGCCTAGCGTGTGCAAAATAAAAAGAACAAGGGCCTAGCGTGTGCAAAATTAAAAGAACAAGGGCCTAGCGTTTGCAAAAGTGCAAGAACAAGGGCCTGGCGTGTGCAAAATTGCAAGAACAAGGGCCTAGCGTGTGCAAAATTTCAGGAACAAGGGCCTAGTGTGTGCAAAATTGCAAGAACAAAGGCCTAGTGTGTGCAAAATAGCAAGAAAAAGGGGCTAGCGTGTGCAAAATAGCAAGAATAAGGGCCTTGCGTGTTCAAAATTGCAAGAACAAGAGCCTAGCGTGTGCAAAATTGCAAGAACAAGGGCCTAGCATGTGCAAAATTGCAAGAACACGGGTCTAGCGTGTGCAAAATAGCAAAAACAAGGGACTAGCGTCTGCAAAGTTGCAGGAACAAGGGCCTAGCGTGTGCGAAATTGCAAGAACAAGGATCTAGCGTGTGCAAAATAGCAAGAACAAGGGCCTAGCGTGTGCAAAATTGCAAGAACAAGGGCCTAGCGAGTGCAAAATAGCAAGAGCAAGGGCCTAGCGTGTGCAAAAAATCAAGAACAAGGGCCTAGCGTTCACGAAATAGCAAGAACTAGGGCCTAGCGTGTGCAAAATATAACGAACAAGGGTCTAGCATGTGCAAAATTGCAAGAACAAGGGCCTAGCGTGTGCAAAATAAAAAGAACAAGGGCCTATCATGTGCAAAATAAAAAGAACAAGAGCCTAGCGTTGCAAAATTGAAAGAACAAGAGCCTAGCGTTTGCAAAATAAAAAGAACAAGGGCATAGCGTGTGCAAAATAGCAAGAACAAGGGCCTAGTGTGTGCAAAATAAAAAGAATATATGCCTAGCGTGTGCAAAATAAAAAGAACAAGCGCCTAGCGTGTGCAAAATTGCAAGAACAAGGGCCCAGCGTTCGCGAAATAGCAAGAACAAGGGCCTAGTGTGTGCAAAATATAACGAACAAGGGTCTAGCATGTGCAAAATTGCAAGAACAAGGGCCTAGCGTGTGCAAAAAAAAAAGAACGAGGGCAAAGCGTTTGCAAAATAGCAAGAACAAGGGCCTAGCGTGTGCAAAATAAAAAGAACAAGGGCCTAGCGTGTGCAAAATAAAAAGAACAAGGGCCTAGCGTTGCAAAATTGCAAGAACAAGGGCCTAGCGTGTGCAAAATAAAAAGAACAAGGGCATAGCGTGTGCAAAATAGCAAGAACAAGGGCCTAGCGTGTGCAAAATAAAAAGAACAAGGGCCTAGCGTGTGCAAAATTAAAAGAACAAGGGCCTAGCGTTTGCAAAATTGCAAGAACAAGGGCCTGGCGTGTGCAAAATTGCAAGAACAAGGGCCTAGCGTGTGCAAAATTTCAGGAACAAGGGCCTAGTGTGTGCAAATTTGCAAGAACAAGGGCCTAGTGTGTGCAAAATAGCAAGAAAAAGGGGCTAGCGTGTGCAAAATAGCAAGAATAAGGGCCTTGCGTGTTCAAAATTGCAAGAACAAGGGCCTAGCGTGTGCAAAATTGCAAGAACAAGGGCCTAGCATGTGCAAAATTGCAAGAACAAGGGTCTAGCGTGTGCAAAATAGCAAAAACAAGGGACTAGCGTCTGCAAAGTTGCAGGAACAAGGGCCTAGCGTGTGCAAAATTGCAAGAACAAGGATCTAGCGTGTGCAAAATAGCAAGAACAAGGGCATAGCTTGTGCAAAATTGCAAGAACAAGGGCCTAGCGAGTGCAAAATAGCAAGAGCAAGGGCCTAGCGTGTGCAAAAAATCAAGAACAAGGGCCTAGCGTTCGCGAAATAGAAAGAACTAGGGCCTAGCGTGTGCAAAATATAACGAACAAGGGTCTAGCATGTGCAAAATTGCAAGAACAAGGGCCTAGCGTGTGCAAAATAAAAAGAACAAGGGCCTATCATGTGCAAAATAAAAAGAACAAGAGCCTAGCGTTGCAAAATTGCAAGAACAAGAGCCTAGCGTTTGCAAAATAAAAAGAACAAGGGCATAGCGTGTGCAAAATAGCAAGAACAAGGGCCTAGTGTGTGCAAAATAAAAAGAATATATGCCTAGCGTGTGCAAAATAAAAAGAACAAGCGCCTAGCGTGTGCAAAATTGCAAGAACAAGGGCCCAGCGTTCGCGAAATAGCAAGAACAAGGGCCTAGTGTGTGCAAAATATAACGAACAAGGGTCTAGCATGTGCAAAATTGCAAGAACAAGGGCCTAGCGTGTGCTAAAAAAAAAGAACGAGGGCATAGCGTTTGCAAAATAGCAAGACCAAGGGCCTAGCGTATGCAAAATAAAAAGAACAAGGGCCTAGCGTGTGCAAAATAAAAAGAACAAGGGCCTAGCGTTGCAAAATTGCAAGAACAAGGGCCTAGCGTGTGCAAAATAAAAAGAACAAGGGCCTAGCGTGTGCAAAATTGCAAGAACAAGGGCCTTGCGTGTGCAAAAAATCAAGAACAAGGGCCTAGCATTCGTGAAAAAGCAAGAACAAGGGCCTAGCGTGTGCAAAATATAACGAACTAGGGTCTAGCATGTGCAAAATTGCAAGAACAAGGGCCTAGCGGGTGCAAAAAAAAATGAACGAGGGCAAAGCGTTTGCAAAATAGCAAGAACAAGGGCCTAGCGTGTGCAAAATAAAAAGAACAAGGGCCTAGCGTGTGTAAAATAAAAAGAACAAGGGCCTAGCGTTGCAAAATTTCAAGAACAAGGGCCTAGCGTGTGCAAAAAAAAAAGAACAACGGCATAGCGTGTGCAAAATAGCAAGAACAAGGGCCTAGCGTGTGCAAAATAAAAAGAACAAGGGCCTAGCGTGTGCAAAATAATAAGAACAAGGGCCTAGCGTTTGCAAAATTGCAAGAACAAGGGCATGGCGACTGCAAAATTGCAAGAACAAGGGCCTAGCGTGTGCAAAATTTTAGGAACAAGGGCCTAGTGTGTGCAAAATTGCAAGAACAAGGGCCTAGTGTGTGCAAAATAGCAAGAAAAAGGGGCTAGCGTGTGCAAAATAGCATGAATAAGAGCCTAGCGTGTTCAAAATGCAAGAACAAGGGCCTAGCGTGTGCAAAATTGCAAGAACAAGGGCCTAGCATGTGCAAAATTGCAAGAACAAGGGTCTAGCGTGTGCGAAATAGCAAGAACAAGGGACTAGCGTCTGCAAATTTGCAAGAACAAGGGCCTAGCGTGTGCAAAAATGCAAGAACAAGGGCCTAGCATGTGCCAAAATTGCAAGAACAAGGGCCTAGCGTGTGCAAAATTGCAAGAACAAGGATCTAGCGTGTGCAAAATAGCAAGAACAAGGGCATAGCTTGTGCAAAATTGCAAGAACAAGGGCCTAGCAAATGAAAATTTGCAAGAACAAGGGCTTAGGGTGTGCAAAATTTCAGGTACAAGGGCCTAGTGTGTGCAAAATTGCAATAACAAGGGCCTAGTGTGTTCAAAACAACAAGAAAAAGGGGCTAGCGTGTGCAAAATAGCAAGAACAAGGGCCTAGCGTGTGCAAAATTGCAAGAACAAGGGTCTAGCGTGTGCAAAATTGCAAGAACAAGGGCCTAGCGTGTGCAAAATTGCAAGAACAAGGGTCTAGCGTGTGCAAAATAGCAAGAACAAGGGCCTAGCGTGTGCAAAATTGCAAGAACAAGGGCCTAGCGTATGCAAAATTGCAAGAACAAGGGCCTAGCGTGTGCAAAATTACAAGAACAAGGGCCTAGCGTGTGCAAAATTGCAAGAACAAGGGCCTAGCATGTGCAAAATTGGAAGAACAAAGGTCTAGCGTGTGCAAAATAGCAAGAATAAGGGCATAGCGTGTGCAAAATAGCAAGAACAAGGGCATAGCGTGTGCAAAATTGCAAGAACAAGGGTCTAGCGTGTGCAAAATAGCAAGGACAAGGGCCTAGCGTATGCAAAATTGCAAGAACAAGGGCCTAGCGAATGCAAAACTGCAGGAACAAGGGCCTAGGGTGTGCATAATTTCAGAAACAAGTGCCTAGTGTGTGCAAAATTGCAAGAACAATGGCCTAGTGTGTTCAAAATAACAAGAAAAAGGGGCTAGCGTGTGCAAAATTGCAAGAACAAGGGCCTAGCGAGTGCAAAATCGCAAGAGCAAGGGCCAAGCGTGTGCAAAAAATCAAGAACAAGGGCCTTGCTTTCGCGAAATAGCAAGAACAAGGGCCTAGCGTTTGCAAAATAGCAAGAACAAGGGCCTAGCGTGTGCAAAAAAAAAAAAACAAGGGCCTAGCGTGTGCAAAATATAAAGAACAAGGGCCTAGTGTGTGCAAAATAAAAAGAACAAGGGCCTAGCGTGTACAAAATAAGAAGAACAAGGGCATAGCGAGTGCAAAATAGCAAGAGCAAGGGCCTAGCGTGTGCGAAAAATCAAGAACAAGGGCCTAGCGTTTGCGAAATAGCGAGATCAAGGGCCTAGCATGTGCAAAAAAAAAAGAACAAGGGTCTAGCATGTGCAAAATTGCAAGAACAAGGGCCTAGCGTGTGCAAAATATAAAGAACAAGGGCAAAGCGTGTGCAAAATAGCAAGAACAAGGGCCTAGCGTGTGCAAAATAAAAAAAACAAGGGCCTAGCGTGTGCAAAATAAAAAGAACAAGGGCCTAGGGTGTGCAAATGTTCAAGAACAAGGGCCTAGAGTATGCAAAATTGCAAGAACAAGGGCCTAGCGTGTGCAAAAATGCAAGAACAAGGGTCTTGCGTGTGCAAAATAGGAAGAACAAGGGCCTAGCGTGTGCAAAATTGCAAGAACAATGGTCTAGCGTGTGCAGAATAGCAAGAACAAGGGCCTAGCGTGTGCAAAATTGCAAGAACAAGGGCCTAGCGTATGCAAAATTGCAAGAACAAGGGCCTAGCGTGTGCAAAATTGCAAGAACAAAGGCCAAGCGTGTGCAAAATTGCAAGAACAAGGGTCTAGCGTGTGCAAAATAGCAAGAACAAGGGCATAGCGTGTGCAAAATAGCAAGAACAAGGGCATAGCGTGGGCAAAATAGCAAGAACAAGGACTTAGCCTGTGCAAGAATGCAAGAACAAGGGCCTAGCGTGCCCAAAATTGCAAGAACAAGGGCCTAGCGTGTGCAAAATAGCAAGAACAAGGGCCTAGCGTGTGCAAAATTGCAAGAACAAGGGCCTTGCGTGTGCAAAATTGCAAGAATAAGGGCCTAGCGTGTGCAAAATTGCAAGAACAAGGGTCTGGCGTATGCAAAATTGCAAGAACAAGGGCCTAACGTGTGCAAAATTGCAAGAACAAGGGCCTAACGTGTGCAAAATTGCAAGAACAAGGGCCTGGCGTGTGCAAAATAGCAAGAACAAGGGCCTAGCATATGCAAAATTGCAAGAACAAGGGTCTAGCGTGTGCAGAATAGCAAGAACAAGGGCATAGCGTGTGCAAAATTGCAAGAACAAGGGCCTAGCTTGTGCAAAATAGCAAGAACAAGGGCCTAGCGTGTGCAAAATTGCAAGAACAAGGGCCTAGCGTGTGCAAAATTGCAAGATCAAGGGCCTAGCGTGTGCAAAATAGCAAGAACAAGGGCATAGCGTGTGCAAAATTGCAAGAACAAGGGTCTAGCGTGTGCAAAATAGCAAGGACAAGGGCCTAGCGTATGCAAAATTGCAAGAACAAGGGCCTAGCGAATGCAAAACTGCAGGAACAAGGGCCTAGGGTGTGCATAATTTCAGAAACAAGTGCCTAGTGTGTGCAAAATTGCAAGAACAATGGCCTAGTGTGTTCAAAATAACAAGAAAAAGGGGCTAGCGTATGCAAAATTGCAAGAACAAGGGCCTAGCGAGTGCAAAATCGCAAGAGCAAGGGCTAAGCGTGTGCAAAAAATCAAGAACAAGGGCCTTGCTTTCGCGAAATAGCAAGAACAAGGGCCTAGCGTTTGCAAAATAGCAAGAACAAGGGCCTAGCGTGTGCAAAAAAAAAAGAACAAGGGCCTAGCGTGTGCAAAATATAAAGAACAAGGGCCTAGTGTGTGCAAAATAAAAAGAACAAGGGCCTAGCGTGTACAAAATAAGAAGAACAAGGGCATAGCGAGTGCAAAATAGCAAGAGCAAGGGCCTAGCATGTGCGAAAAATCGAGAACAAGGGCCTAGCGTTTGCGAAATAGCGAGATCAAGGGCCTAGCGTGTGCAAAAAAAAAAGAACAAGGGTCTAGCATGTGCAAAATTGCAAGAACAAGGGCCTAGCGTGTGCAAAATATAAAGAACAAGGGCAAAGCGTGTGCAAAATAGCAAGAACAAGGGCCTAGCGTGTGCAAAATAAAAAGAACAAGGGCCTAGGGTGTGCAAATGTTCAAGAACAAGGGCCTAGAGTATGCAAAATAGCAAGAACAAGGGCCTAGCGAGTGCAAAATAGCAAGAGCAAGGGCCTAGCGTGTGCAAAAAATCAAGAACAATGGCATAGCGTTCGCGAAATAGCAAGAGCAAGGGCCTAGCGTGTGCAAAATATAAAGAACAAGGGTCTAGCATGTCCAAAATTGCAAGAACAAGGGCCTAGCGTGTGCAAAATAAAAAGAACAAGGGCATAGCGTGTGCAAAATAGCAAGAACAAGGGCCTAGCGTGTGCAAAAAAAAAAGAACGAGGGCATAGCGTTTGCAAAATAGCAAGAACAAGGGCCAAGCGTGTGCAAAAAAAAAAGAACGAGGGCATAGCGTTTGCAAAATAGCAAGAACAAGGGCCTAGCGTGTGCAAAATAAAAAGAACAAGGGCCTAGCGTGTGCAAAAAAACAAGAACAAGGGCCCAGCGTTCGCGAAATAGCAAGAACAAGGGCCTAGCGCGTGCAAAATATAACGAACAAGGGTCTAGCATGTGCAAAATTGCAAGAACAAGGGCCTAGCGTGTGCAAAAAAAAAAGAACGAGGGCATAGCGTTTGCAAAATAGCAAGAACAAGGGCCTAGCGTGTGCAAAATAAAAAGAACAAGGGCCTAGCGTGTGCAAAATAAAAAGAACAAGGGCCTAGCGTTGCAAAATTGCAAGAACAAGGGCCTAGCGTGTGCAAAATAAAAAGAACAAGGGCATAGCGTGTGCAAAATAGCAAGAACAAGGGCCTAGCGTGTGCAAAATAAAAAGAACAAGAGCCTAGCGTGTGCAAAATAAAAAGAACAAGGGCCTAGGGTGTGGGAAATTGCAAGAACAAGGGCCTAGCGTGTGCAAAATTGCAAGAACAAGGGCCTAGCGTTCGTGAAATAGCAAGAACAAGGGCCTAGCGTGTGCAAAATAAAAAGAACAAGGGCCTAGCGTGTGCAAAATAAAAAGAACAAGTGCCTAGTGTGTGCAAAATTGCAAGAACAAGGGCCTAGCGTGTGCAAAAAATCAAGAACAAGGGCCTAGTGTTCGTGAAATAGCAAGAACAAGGGCCTAGCGTATGCAAAATATAACGAACATGGGTCTAGCATGTGCAAAATTGCAAGAACAAGGGCCTAGCGGGTGCAAAAAAAAAAGAACGAGGGCATAGCGTTTGCAAAATAGCAAGAACAAGGGCCTAGCGTGTGCAAAAAAAAAAGAACAAGTGCCTAGCGTGTGCAAAATAAAAAGAACAAGGGCCTAGCGTGTGCAAAATTGCAAGAACAAGGGCATAGCGTGTGCAAAATTGCAAGAACAAGGGCCTAGGGAGTGCAAAATAGCAAGAGGAAGGGCCTAGCGTGTGCAAAAAAACAAGAACAAGGGCCTAGCGTTCGCGAAATAGCAAGAACAAGGGCCTAGCGTGTGCAAAATATAACGAACAAGGGTCTAGCATGTGCAAAATTGCAAGAACAAGGGCCTAGCGTGTGCAAAAAAAAAAGAACGAGGGCATAGCGTTCGCAAAATAGCAAGAACAAGGGCCTAGCGTGTGCAAAATAAAAAGAACAAGAGCCTAGCGTGTGCAAAATAAAAAGAACAAGGGCCTAGCGTTGCAAAATTGCAAGAACAAGGGCCTAGCGTGTGCAAAATAAAAAGAACAAGGGCATAGCGTGTGCAAAATAGCAAGAACAAGGGCCTAGCGTGTGCAAAATAAAAAGAACAAGAGCCTAGTGTGTGCAAAATAAAGAGAACAAGGGCCTAGCGTGTACAAAATTGCAAGAACAAGGGCCTAGCGTTCGTGAAATAGCAAGAACAAGGGCCTAGCGTATGCAAAATAAAAAGAACAAGGGCCTAGCGTGTGCAAAATTGCAAGATCAAGGGCCTAGCGTGTGCAAAATTGCAAGAACAAGGGCCTAGCGTGTGCAAAATTGCAAGAACAAGGGCCTAGCGTGTGCAAAAAATCAAGAACAAGGGCCTAGCGTTCGTGAAATAGCAAGAACAAGGGCCTAGCGTATGCAAAATATAACGAACATGGGTCTAGCATGTGCAAAATTGCAAGAACAACGGCCTAGCGGGTGCAAAATTGCAAGAACAAGGGCCTAGCGTGTGCAAAATTGCAAGAACAAGGGCCTAGCGTGTGCAAAATAAAAAGAACAAGGGCCTAGCGTGTGCAAAAGATCAAGAACAAGGGCCTAGCGTTCGTGAAATAGCAAGAACAAGGGCCTAGCGTGTGCAAAATAAAAAGAACAAGGGCCTAGCGTGTGCAAAATTGCAAGAACAAGGGCCTAGCGTGTGCAAAATTGCAAGAACAAGGGCCTAGCGTGTGCAAAAAATCAAGAACAAGGGCCTAGCGTTCGTGAAATAGCAAGAACAAGGGCCTAGCGTATGCAAAATATAACGAACATGGGTCTAGGATGTGCAAAATTGCAAGAACAAGGGCCTAGCGGGTGCAAAAAAAATAGAACGAGGGCATAGCGTTTGCAAAATAGCAAGAACAAGGGCCTAGCGTGTGCAAAATAAAAAGAACAAGTGCCTAGCGTGTGCAAAATAAAAAGAACAAGGGCCTAGCGTGTGCAAAATTGCAAGAACAAGGGCATAGCGTGTGCAAAATTGCAAGAACAAGGGCCTAGGGAGTGCAAAATAGCAAGAGGAAGGGCCTAGCGTGTGCAAAAAAACAAGAACAAGGGCCCAGCGTTCGCAAAATAACAAGAACAAGGGCCTAGCGTGTGCAAAATATAACGAACAAGGGTCTAGCATGTGCAAAATTGCAAGAACAAGGGCCTAGCGTGTGCAAAAAAAAAAGAACGAGGGCATAGCGTTTGCAAAATAGCAAGAACAAGGGCCTAGCGTGTGCAAAATAAAAAGAACAAGTGCCTAGCGTGTGCAAAATAAAAAGAACAAGGGCCTAGCGTGTGCAAAATTGCAAGAACAAGGGCATAGCGTGTGCAAAATTGCAAGAACAAGGGCCTAGGGAGTGCAAAATAGCAAGAGGAAGGGCCTAGCGTGTGCAAAAAAACAAGAACAAGGGCCCAGCGTTCGCAAAATAACAAGAACAAGGGCCTAGCGTGTGCAAAATATAACGAACAAGGGTCTAGCATGTGCAAAATTGCAAGAACAAGGGCCTAGCGTGTGCAAAAAAAAAAGAACGAGGGCATAGCGTTCGCAAAATAGCAAGAACAAGGGCCTAGCGTGTGCAAAATAAAAAGAACAAGAGCCTAGCGTGTGCAAAATAAAAAGAACAAGGGCCTAGCGTTGCAAAATTGCAAGAACAAGGGCCTAGCGTGTGCAAAATAAAAAGAACAAGGGCATAGCGTGTGCAAAATAGCAAGAACAAGGGCCTAGCGTGTGCAAAATAAAAAGAACAAGAGCCTAGCGTGTGCAAAATAAAAAGAACAAGGGCCTAGCGTGTGCAAAATTGCAAGAACAAGGGCCTAGCGTGTGCAAAAAATCAAGAACAAGGGCCTAGCGTTCGTGAAATAGCAAGAACAAGGGCCTAGCGTGTGCAAAATATAACGAACATGGGTCTAGCATGTGCAGAATTGCAAGAACAAGGGCCTAGCGGGTGCAAAATAAAAAGAACAAGTGCCTAGCGTGTGCAAAATAAAAAGAACAAGGGCCTAGCGTGTGCAAAATTGCAAGAACAAGGGCATAGCGTGTGCAAAATTGCAAAAACAAGGGCCTAGGGAGTGCAAAATTGCAAGAGGAAGGGCCTAGCGTGTGCAAAAAAACAAGAACAAGGGCCCAGCGTTCGCGAAATAGCAAGAACAAGGGCCTAGCGTGTGCAAAATATAACGAACAAGGGTCGAGCATGTGCAAAATTGCAAGAACAAGGGCCTAGCGTGTGCAAAAAAAAAGATCGAGGGCATAGCGTTCGCAAAATAGCAAGAACAAGGGCCTAGCGTGTGCAAAATAAAAAGAACAAGAGCCTAGCGTGTGCAAAATATAAAGAACAAGGGCCTAGCGTTGCAAAATTGCAAGAACAAGGGCCTAGCGTGTGCAAAATAAAAAGAACAAGGGCATAGCGTGTGCAAAATAGCAAGAACAAGGGCCTAGCGTGTGCAAAATAAAAAGAACAAGAGCCTAGTGTGTGCAAAATAAAAAGAACAAGGGCCTAGCGTGTACAAAATTGCAAGAACAAGGGCCTACAGTGTGCAAAATTGCAAGAACAAGGGCCTAGCGTTCGTGAAATAGCAAGAACAAGGGCCTAGCGTGTGCAAAATAAAAAGAACAAGGGCCTAGCGTGTGCAAAATTGCAAGAACAAGGGCCTAGCGTGTGCAAAATTGCAAGAACAAGGGCCTAGCGTGTGCAAAAAATCAAGAACAAGGGCCTAGCGTTCGTGAAATAGCAAGAACAAGGGCCTAGCGTGTGCAAAATATAACGAACAAGGGTCTAGCATGTGCAAAATTGCAAGAACAAGGGCCTAGCGGGTGCAAAAAAAAAAGAACGAGGGCATAGCGTTTGCAAAATAGCAAGAACAAGGGCCTAGCGTGTACAAAATAAAAAGAACAAGGGCCTAGCGTGTGCAAAATTGCAAGAACAAGAGCCTAGCGTGTGCAAAATAGCAAGAGCAAGGACCTAGCTTGTGCAAAAAATCAAGAACTAGGGCCTAGCTCTCGCGAAATAGCAAGAACAAAGGCCAAGCGTTTGCAAAATAGCAAGAACAAGCGCCTAGCGTGTGCAAAATAAAAAGAACAAGGGCCTAGCGTGTGCGAAATTGCAAGAACAAGGGCCTAGCGTGTGCAAAATTGCAAGAATAAGGGCCTAGCGAGTGCAAAAAAACAAGAGCAAAGGCCTAGCGTGTGCGAAAAATCAAGAACAAGGGCCTAGCATTCGCGAAATAGCAAGAACAAGGGCCTAGCGTGTGCAAAATAAAAAGAACAAGGGCATAGCGTGTGCAGAATAGCAAGAACAAGGGCCTAGCGTGTGCAAAATAAAAAGAACCAGGGCCTAGCGTGTGCAAAATATAAAGAACAAGGCCCTAGCGTGTGCAAAATTGCAAGGACAAGGGCCTAGCGCATGCAAAATTGCAACAACAAGGGCCTAGCGAGTGCAAAATAGCAAGAGCAAGGGCCTAGCGTGTGCAAAAATTCAAGAACAAGGGCCTAGCGTTCGCGAAATAGCAAGAGCAAGGGCCTAGGGTGTGCAAAATAAAAAGAACAAGTGTCTAGCATGTGCAAAATTGCAAGAACAAGGGCCTAGCGTGTGCACAATAAAAAGAACAAGGGCATAGCGTGTGCAAAATAGCAAGAACAAGGGCCTAGCGTGTGCAAAATAAAAAGAACAAGGGCCTAGCGTGTGCAAAATAAAAAGAACAAGGGGCTAGTGTATGCAAAATTGCAAGAACAAGGGCCTAGCGTGTGCAAAATTGCAAGAACAAGGGCCTAGCGAGTGCAATATAGCAAGAGCAAGGGCCTAGCGTGTGCAAAAAATAAAAAACAAGGGCCTAGTGTTCGCGAAATAGCAAGAACTAGGGCCTAGCGTGTGCAAAATATAACGAACAAGGGTCTAGCATATGCAAAATTGCAAGAACAAGGGCCTAGTGGGTGCAAAAAAAAAAGAACGAGGGCAAAGCGTTTGCAAAATAGCAAGAACAAGGGCCTAGCGTGTGCAAAATAAAAAGAACAAGGGCCTAGCGTGTGCAAAATAAAAAGAACAAGGGCCTAGCGTTGCAAAATTGCAAGAACAAGGGTCTAGCGTGTGCAAAATAAAAAGAACAAGGGCATAGCGTGTGCAAAATAGCAAAAACAAGGGCCTAGCGTGTGCAAAATAAAAAGAACAAGGGCCTAGCGAGTGCAAAATAATAAGAACAAGGGCCTAGCGTTTGCAATATTGCAAGAACAAGGGCCTGGCGTGTGCAAAATTGCAAGAACAAGGGCCTAGCGTGTGCAAAATTTCAGGAACAAGGGCCTAGTGTGTGCAAAATTGCAAGAACAAGGGCCTAGTGTGTGCAAAATAGCAAGAAAAAGGGGCTAGCGTGTGCAAAATAGCAAAAATAAGGGCCTAGCGTGTTCAAAATTGCAAGAACAAGGGCCTTGCGTGTGCAAAATTGCAAGAACAAGGGCCCAGCGTTCGCGAAATAGCAAGAACAAGGGCCTAGTGTGTGCAAAATATAACGAACAAGGGTCTAGCATGTGCAAAATTGCAAGAACAAGGGCCTAGCGTGTGCAAAAAAAAAAAGAACGAGGGCATAGCGTTTGCAAAATAGCAAGACCAAGGGCCTAGCGTGTGCAAAATAAAAAGAACAAGGGCCTAACGTGTGCAAAATAAAAAGAACAAGGGCCTAGCGTTGCAAAATTGCAAGAACAAGGGCCTAGCGTGTGCAAAATAAAAAGAACAAGGGCCTAGCGTGTGCAAAACTGCAAGAACAAGGGCCTAGCGTGTGCAAAAAAATCAAGAACAAGGGCCTAGCATTCGTGAAATAGCAAGAACAAGGGCCTAGCGTGTGCAAAATATAACGAACAAGGGTCTAGCATATGCAAAATTGCAAGAACAAGGGCCTAGCGGGTGCAAACAAAAAAGAACGAGGGCAAAGCGTTTGCAAAATAGCAAGAACAAGGGCCTAGCGTGTGCAAAAAAAAAAAAAACAAGGGCCTAGCGTGTGCAAAATAAAAAGAAGAAGGGCCTAGCGTTGCAAAATTGCAAGAACAAGGGCCTAGCGTGTGCAAAATAAAAAGAACAAGGGCATAGCGTGTGCAAAATAGCAAGAACAAGGGCCTAGCGTGTGCAAAATAAAAAGAACAAGGGCCTAGCGTGTGCAAAATTAAAAGAACAAGGGCCTAGCGTTTGCAAAAGTGCAAGAACAAAGGCCTGGCGTGTGCAAAATTGCAAGAACAAGGGCCTAGCGTGTGCAAAATTTCAGGAACAAGGGCCTAGTGTGTGCAAAATTGCAAGAACAAAGGCCTAGTGTGTGCAAAATAGCAAGAAAAAGGGGCTAGCGTGTGCAAAATAGCAAGAATAAGGGCCTTGCGTGTTCAAAATTGCAAGAACAAGAGCCTAGCGTGTGCAAAATTGCAAGAACAAGGGCCTAGCATGTGCAAAATTGCAAGAACACGGGTCTAGCGTGTGCAAAATAGCAAAAACAAGGGACTAGCGTCTGCAAAGTTGCAGGAACAAGGGCCTAGCGTGTGCGAAATTGCAAGAACAAGGATCTAGCGTGTGCAAAATAGCAAGAACAAGGGCCTAGCGTGTGCAAAATTGCAAGAACAAGGGCCTAGCGAGTGCAAAATAGCAAGAGCAAGGGCCTAGCGTGTGCAAAAAATCAAGAACAAGGGCCTAGCGTTCACGAAATAGCAAGAACTAGGGCCTAGCGTGTGCAAAATATAACGAACAAGGGTCTAGCATGTGCAAAATTGCAAGAACAAGGGCCTAGCGTGTGCAAAATAAAAAGAACAAGGGCCTATCATGTGCAAAATAAAAAGAACAAGAGCCTAGCGTTGCAAAATTGAAAGAACAAGAGCCTAGCGTTTGCAAAATAAAAAGAACAAGGGCATAGCGTGTGCAAAATAGCAAGAACAAGGGCCTAGTGTGTGCAAAATAAAAAGAATATATGCCTAGCGTGTGCAAAATAAAAAGAACAAGCGCCTAGCGTGTGCAAAATTGCAAGAACAAGGGCCCAGCGTTCGCGAAATAGCAAGAACAAGGGCCTAGTGTGTGCAAAATATAACGAACAAGGGTCTAGCATGTGCAAAATTGCAAGAACAAGGGCCTAGCGTGTGCAAAAAAAAAAGAACGAGGGCAAAGCGTTTGCAAAATAGCAAGAACAAGGGCCTAGCGTGTGCAAAATAAAAAGAACAAGGGCCTAGCGTGTGCAAAATAAAAAGAACAAGGGCCTAGCGTTGCAAAATTGCAAGAACAAGGGCCTAGCGTGTGCAAAATAAAAAGAACAAGGGCATAGCGTGTGCAAAATAGCAAGAACAAGGGCCTAGCGTGTGCAAAATAAAAAGAACAAGGGCCTAGCGTGTGCAAAATTAAAAGAACAAGGGCCTAGCGTTTGCAAAATTGCAAGAACAAGGGCCTGGCGTGTGCAAAATTGCAAGAACAAGGGCCTAGCGTGTGCAAAATTTCAGGAACAAGGGCCTAGTGTGTGCAAATTTGCAAGAACAAGGGCCTAGTGTGTGCAAAATAGCAAGAAAAAGGGGCTAGCGTGTGCAAAATAGCAAGAATAAGGGCCTTGCGTGTTCAAAATTGCAAGAACAAGGGCCTAGCGTGTGCAAAATTGCAAGAACAAGGGCCTAGCATGTGCAAAATTGCAAGAACAAGGGTCTAGCGTGTGCAAAATAGCAAAAACAAGGGACTAGCGTCTGCAAAGTTGCAGGAACAAGGGCCTAGCGTGTGCAAAATTGCAAGAACAAGGATCTAGCGTGTGCAAAATAGCAAGAACAAGGGCATAGCTTGTGCAAAATTGCAAGAACAAGGGCCTAGCGAGTGCAAAATAGCAAGAGCAAGGGCCTAGCGTGTGCAAAAAATCAAGAACAAGGGCCTAGCGTTCGCGAAATAGAAAGAACTAGGGCCTAGCGTGTGCAAAATATAACGAACAAGGGTCTAGCATGTGCAAAATTGCAAGAACAAGGGCCTAGCGTGTGCAAAATAAAAAGAACAAGGGCCTATCATGTGCAAAATAAAAAGAACAAGAGCCTAGCGTTGCAAAATTGCAAGAACAAGAGCCTAGCGTTTGCAAAATAAAAAGAACAAGGGCATAGCGTGTGCAAAATAGCAAGAACAAGGGCCTAGTGTGTGCAAAATAAAAAGAATATATGCCTAGCGTGTGCAAAATAAAAAGAACAAGCGCCTAGCGTGTGCAAAATTGCAAGAACAAGGGCCCAGCGTTCGCGAAATAGCAAGAACAAGGGCCTAGTGTGTGCAAAATATAACGAACAAGGGTCTAGCATGTGCAAAATTGCAAGAACAAGGGCCTAGCGTGTGCTAAAAAAAAAGAACGAGGGCATAGCGTTTGCAAAATAGCAAGACCAAGGGCCTAGCGTATGCAAAATAAAAAGAACAAGGGCCTAGCGTGTGCAAAATAAAAAGAACAAGGGCCTAGCGTTGCAAAATTGCAAGAACAAGGGCCTAGCGTGTGCAAAATAAAAAGAACAAGGGCCTAGCGTGTGCAAAATTGCAAGAACAAGGGCCTTGCGTGTGCAAAAAATCAAGAACAAGGGCCTAGCATTCGTGAAAAAGCAAGAACAAGGGCCTAGCGTGTGCAAAATATAACGAACTAGGGTCTAGCATGTGCAAAATTGCAAGAACAAGGGCCTAGCGGGTGCAAAAAAAAATGAACGAGGGCAAAGCGTTTGCAAAATAGCAAGAACAAGGGCCTAGCGTGTGCAAAATAAAAAGAACAAGGGCCTAGCGTGTGTAAAATAAAAAGAACAAGGGCCTAGCGTTGCAAAATTTCAAGAACAAGGGCCTAGCGTGTGCAAAAAAAAAAGAACAAGGGCATAGCGTGTGCAAAATAGCAAGAACAAGGGCCTAGCGTGTGCAAAATAAAAAGAACAAGGGCCTAGCGTGTGCAAAATAATAAGAACAAGGGCCTAGCGTTTGCAAAATTGCAAGAACAAGGGCATGGCGACTGCAAAATTGCAAGAACAAGGGCCTAGCGTGTGCAAAATTTTAGGAACAAGGGCCTAGTGTGTGCAAAATTGCAAGAACAAGGGCCTAGTGTGTGCAAAATAGCAAGAAAAAGGGGCTAGCGTGTGCAAAATAGCAAGAATAAGAGCCTAGCGTGTTCAAAATGCAAGAACAAGGGCCTAGCGTGTGCAAAATTGCAAGAACAAGGGCCTAGCATGTGCAAAATTGCAAGAACAAGGGTCTAGCGTGTGCGAAATAGCAAGAACAAGGGACTAGCGTCTGCAAATTTGCAAGAACAAGGGCCTAGCGTGTGCAAAAATGCAAGAACAAGGGCCTAGCATGTGCCAAAATTGCAAGAACAAGGGCCTAGCGTGTGCAAAATTGCAAGAACAAGGATCTAGCGTGTGCAAAATAGCAAGAACAAGGGCATAGCTTGTGCAAAATTGCAAGAACAAGGGCCTAGCAAATGAAAATTTGCAAGAACAAGGGCTTAGGGTGTGCAAAATTTCAGGTACAAGGGCCTAGTGTGTGCAAAATTGCAATAACAAGGGCCTAGTGTGTTCAAAACAACAAGAAAAAGGGGCTAGCGTGTGCAAAATAGCAAGAACAAGGGCCTAGCGTGTGCAAAATTGCAAGAACAAGGGTCTAGCGTGTGCAAAATTGCAAGAACAAGGGCCTAGCGTGTGCAAAATTGCAAGAACAAGGGTCTAGCGTGTGCAAAATAGCAAGAACAAGGGCCTAGCGTGTGCAAAATTGCAAGAACAAGGGCCTAGCGTATGCAAAATTGCAAGAACAAGGGCCTAGCGTGTGCAAAATTACAAGAACAAGGGCCTAGCGTGTGCAAAATTGCAAGAACAAGGGCCTAGCATGTGCAAAATTGGAAGAACAAAGGTCTAGCGTGTGCAAAATAGCAAGAATAAGGGCATAGCGTGTGCAAAATAGCAAGAACAAGGGCCAAGCGTGTGCAAAATATTAAGAATAAGGGCCTAGCGAGTGCAAAATTGCAACAAGGGCCTAGCGTGTGCAAAATTGCAAGAACAAGGGCCTAGCGTGTGCAAAAGTTCAGGAACAAGGGCCTACTGTGTGCAAAATTGCAAGAACAAGGGCCTAGTGTGTGCAAAATAGCAAGAAAAAGGGGCTAGCGTGTGCAAAATAGCAAGAACAAAGGCCTAGCGTGTGCAAAATTGTAAGAATAAGGGCCTAGCGTGTGCAAAATTGCAAGAACAAATGTCTAGCGTGTGCAAAATAGCAAGAACAAGGGCAAAGCGTGTGCAAGATTGCAAGAACAAGCGCCTAGCGTGTGCAAAATTGCAAGAACAAGGGCCTAGTGTGTGCAAAATTGCAAGAACAAGGGCCTTGTGTGTGCAAAATAGCAAGAAAAAGGGGCTAGCGCGTGCAAAATAGCAAGAACAAGGGCCTAGCGTGTGCAAAATTGCAAGAACAAGGGCCTAGCGTGTGCAAAATAGCAAGAACAAGGGCCTAGCGTGTGCAACATTTCAGGAACAAGGGCCTAGTGTGTGCAAAATTGCAAGAACAAGGGCCTAGTGTGTGCAAAATAGCAAGAAAAAGGGGCTAGCGTGTGCAAAATTGCAAGAACAAGGGCCTAGCGTGTGCAACATTGCAAGAACAATGGCCTAGCATGTGCAAAATTGCAAGAACAAGGGTCTAGCGTGTGCGAAATAGCAAGAACAAGGGACTAGCGTCTGCAAATTTGCAAGAACAAGGGCCTAGCGTGTGCAAAAATGCAAGAACAAGGGCCTAGCATGTGCCAAAATTGCAAGAACAAGGGCCTAGCGTGTGCAAAATTGCAAGAACAAGGATCTAGCGTGTGCAAATAAGCAAGAACAAGGGCATAGCTTGTGCAAAATTGCAAGAACAAGGGCCTAGCAAATGAAAATTTGCAAGAACAAGGGCTTAGGGTGTGCAAAATTTCAGGAACAAGGGCCTAGTGTGTGCAAAATTGCAATAACAAGGGCCTAGTGTGTTCAAAACAACAAGAAAAAGGGGCTAGCGTGTGCAAAATAGCAAGAACAAGGGCCTAGCGTGTGCAAAATTGCAAGAACAAGGGTCTAGCGTGTGCAGAATAGCAACAACAAGGGCCTAGCATGTGCAAAATTGCAAGAACAAGGGCCTAGCGTATGCAAAATTGCAAGAACAAGGGCCTTGTGTGTGCAAAATAGCAAGAAAAAGGGGCTAGCGCGTGCAAAATAGCAAGAACAAGGGCCTAGCGTGTGCAAAATTGCAAGAACAAGGGCCTAGCGTGTGCAAAATAGCAAGAACAAGGGCCTAGCGTGTGCAACATTTCAGGAACAAGGGCCTAGTGTGTGCAAAATTGCAAGAACAAGGGCCTAGTGTGTGCAAAATAGCAAGAAAAAGGGGCTAGCGTGTGCAAAATTGCAAGAATAAGGGCCTAGCGTGTGCAACATTGCAAGAACAAGGGCCTAGCGTGTGCAACATTGCAAGAACAAGGGCCTAGCATGTGCAAAATTGCAAGAACAAGGGTCTAGCGTGTGCGAAATAGCAAGAACAAGGGTCTAGCGTCTGCAAATTTGCAAGAACAAGGGCCTAGCGTGTGCAAAAATGCAAGAACAAGGGCCTAGCATGTGCCAAAATTGCAAGAACAAGGGCCTAGCGTGTGCAAAATTGCAAGAACAAGGATCTAGCGTGTGCAAAATAGCAAGAACAAGGGCATAGCTTGTGCAAAATTGCAAGAACAAGGGCCTAGCAAATGAAAATTTGCAAGAACAAGGGCTTAGGGTGTGCAAAATTTCAGGTACAAGGGCCTAGTGTGTGCAAAATTGCAAGAACAAGGGCCTAGTGTGTTCAAAACAACAAGAAAAAGGGGCTAGCGTGTGCAAAATAGCAAGAACAAGGGCCTAGCGTGTGCAAAATTGCAAGAACAAGGGTCTAGCGTGTGCAAAATTGCAAGAACAAGGGCCTAGCGTGTGCAAAATTGCAAGAACAAGGGCCTAGCGTATGCAAAATTGCAAGAACAAGGGCCTAGCGTGTGCAAAATTGCAAGAACAAGGGCCTAGCGTGTGCAAAATTGCAAGAACAAGGGCCTAGCATGTGCAAAATTGGAAGAACAAAGGTCTAGCGTGTGCAAAATAGCAAGAATAAGGGCATAGCGTGTGCAAAATAGCAAGAACAAGGGCCAAGCGTGTGCAAAATATTAAGAATAAGGGCCTAGCGAGTGCAAAATTGCAAGAACAAGGGCCTAGCGTGTGCAAAATTGCAAGAACAAGGGCCTAGCGTGTGCAAAAGTTCAGGAACAAGGGCCTACTGTGTGCAAAATTGCAAGAACAAGGGCCTAGTGTGTGCAAAATAGCAAGAAAAAGGGGCTAGCGTGTGCAAAATAGCAAGAACAAAGGCCTAGCGTGTGCAAAATTGTAAGAATAAGGGCCTAGCGTGTGCAAAATTGCAAGAACAAATGTCTAGCGTGTGCAAAATAGCAAGAACAAGGGCAAAGCGTGTGCAAGATTGCAAGAACAAGCGCCTAGCGTGTGCAAAATTGCAAGAACAAGGGCCTAGTGTGTGCAAAATTGCAAGAACAAGGGCCTTGTGTGTGCAAAATAGCAAAAAAAAGGGGCTAGCGCGTGCAAAATAGCAAGAACAAGGGCCTAGCGTGTGCAAAATTGCAAGAACAAGGGCCTAGCGTGTGCAAAATAGCAAGAACAAGGGCCTAGCGTGTGCAACATTTCAGGAACAAGGGCCTAGTGTGTGCAAAATTGCAAGAACAAGGGCCTAGTGTGTGCAAAATAGCAAGAAAAAGGGGCTAGCGTGTGCAAAATTGCAAGAATAAGGGCCTAGCGTGTGCAACATTGCAAGAACAAGGGCCTAGCGTGTGCAACATTGCAAGAACAAGGGCCTAGCATGTGCAAAATTGCAAGAACAAGGGTCTAGCGTGTGCGAAATAGCAAGAACAAGGGACTAGCGTCTGCAACTTTGCAAGAACAAGGGCCTAGCGTGTGCAAAAATGCAAGAACAAGGGCCTAGCATGTGCCAAAATTGCAAGAACAAGGGCCTAGCGTGTGCAAAATTGCAAGAACAAGGATCTAGCGTGTGCAAAATAGCAAGAACAAGGGCATAGCTTGTGCAAAATTGCAAGAACAAGGGCCTAGCAAATGAAAATTTGCAAGAACAAGGGCTTAGGGTGTGCAAAATTTCAGGAACAAGGGCCTAGTGTGAGCAAAATTGCAATAACAAGGGCCTAGTGTGTTCAAAACAACAAGAAAAAGGGGCTAGCGTGTGCAAAATAGCAAGAACAAGGGCCTAGCGTGTGCAAAATTGCAAGAACAAGGGTCTAGCGTGTGCAGAATAGCAACAACAAGGGCCTAGCGTGTGCAAAATTGCAAGAACAAGGGCCTAGCGTATGCAAAATTGCAAGAACAAGGGCCTAGCGTGTGCAAAATTGCAAGAACAAGGGCCTAGCGTGTGCAAAATTTCAAGAACAAGGGCCTAGCATGTGCAAAATTGGAAGAATAAAGGTCTAGCGTGTGCAAAATAGCAAGAATAAGGGCATAGCGTGTGCAAAATAGCAAGAACAAGGGCCAAGCGTGTGCAAAATATTAAGAATAAGGGCCTAGCGAGTGCAAAATTGCAAGAACAAGGACCTAGCGTGTGCAAAATTGCAAGAACAAGGGCCTAGCGTGTGCAAAATTTCAGGAACAAGGGCCTACTGTGTGCAAAATTGCAAGAACAAGGGCCTAGTGTGTGCAAAATAGCAAGAAAAAGGGGCTAGCGTGTGCAAAATAGCAAGAACAAAGGCCTAGCGTGTGCAAAATTGTAAGAATAAGGGCCTAGCGTGTGCAAAATTGCAAGAACAAATGTCTAGCGTGTGCAAAATAGCAAGAACAAGGGCAAAGCGTGTGCAAGATTGCAAGAACAAGCGCCTAGCGTGTGCAAAATTGCAAGAACAAGGGCCTAGTGTGTGCAAAATTGCAAGAACAAGGGCTTTGTGTGTGCAAAATAGCAAGAAAAAGGGGCTAGCGCGTGCAAAATAGCAAGAACAAGGGCCTAGCGTGTGCAAAATTGCAAGAACAAGGGCCTAGCGTGTGCAAAATAGCAAGAACAAGGGCCTAGCGTGTGCAACATTTCAGGAACAAGGGCCTAGTGTGTGCAAAATTGCAAGAACAAGGGCCTAGTGTGTGCAAAATAGCAAGAAAAAGGGGCTAGCGTGTGCAAAATTGCAAGAATAAGGGCCTAGCGTGTGCAACATTGCAAGAACAAGGGCCTAGCGTGTGCAACATTGCAAGAACAAGGGCCTAGCGTGTGCAAAATTGCAAGAACAAGGGCCTAGCATGTGCAAAATAGCAAGAACAAGGGTCTAGCGTGTGCAAAATAGCAAGAACAAGGGACTAGCGTCTGCAAAATTACAAGAACAAGGGCCTAGCGTGTGAATAATTGCAAGAACAAGGGCCTAGCATGTGCCAAAATTGCAAGAACAAGGGCCTAGCATGTGCAAAATTGCAAGAACAAGGGTCTAGCGTGTGCAAAATAGCAAGAACAAGGGCATAGCTTGTGCAAAATTGCAAGAACAAGGGCCTAGCAAATGCAAATTTGCAAGAACAAGGGCCTAGGGTGTGCAAAATTTCAGGAACAAGGGCCTAGTGTGTGCAAAATTGCAAGAACAAGGGCCTAGTGTGTTCAAAACAACAAGAAAAGGGGGCTAGCGTGTGCAAAATAGAAAGAACAAGGGCCTAGCGTGTGCAAAATCGCAAGAACAAGGGTCTAGCGTGTGCAGAATAGCAAGAACAAGGGCCTAGCGTGTGCAAAATTGCAAGAACAAGGGCCTAGCGTGTGCAAAATTGCAAGAACAAGGGCCGAGCATGCCTGGTCTAAGAGCGTGCCTGGTCCAGGAGCGTGCCTGGTCCAAGAGCGTGCCTGGTCCAGGAGCGTGCTTGGTCTACGAGCGAGCCTGGTCCACAAGCTTGCCTGGTCCAGGAGCTTGCCTCGTCAAGGAGCTTGTGTGGTCCAGGAGCTTGCCTGGTCCACGAGCTTGCCTAGTCCAGGAGCTTGCCTGGTCCAGGAGCTTGCCTGGTCAAGGAGCTTGCCTAGTCCAGGAGCTTGCCTGGTCCAAGAGCTTGCCTGGTCCACGAGCCTGCCTGGTCCAAGAGCTTGCCTAGTCCAGGAGCGTGCCTGGTCGAAGAGCTTTCCTGGTCCAAGAGCTTGCGAGGTCCAGGAGCTTGCATGGTCCAGGATCTTGCCTAGTCTAGGAGCGTGCCTGGTCCAGGATCTTGCCATTTCCACGAGCGTGCCTGGTCCAGGAGCTTGTCTTGTTTAGGAGCTTTCTTGGTCCGTGAGCTTGCCTGGTCCAGGAGCTTGCGTGGTCCAGGAGCTTGCCTGGTCCAAGAGCTTGCCTGGTCCAAGAGCTTGCGTGGTCCAGGAGCTTGCCTGGTCCAAGAGCCATCCTGGTCTAGGAGCTTGCCTGTTCTAGGAGCTTGCCTGGTCTAGGAACTTGCCTGGTCCAAGAGCTTGGGTGGTCCAGGAGCTTGCCTAGTGTAGGAGCTTGCGTGGTCCAGGAGCTTGCCTGGTCCTGGAGCGTGCCTGGTCCACGAGTTTGCCTGGTCCAGAAGCTTGCCTAGTCTAGGAGCTTGCATGGTCCAGGAGCGTGCCTGGTCCAGGAGCTTGCCTGGTCCAGGAACTATCGTGGTCCAGGAGCTTGCCTGGTCCAGGAGCTTGCCTGGTCCAGGAGCTTGCCTGTTCGAGGAGCTTGCCTCGTCCAAGAGCTTGCCTGGTCTAAGAGCGTGCATGATCCACGAGCGTGTCTGGTCCATGAACTTGCATGGCCCAGGAGCTTGCCTGGTCCAGGAGCTTGCCTGGTCTAAGAGCTTGCCTGGTCCAGGTTCGTGCCTGGTCCACGAGTTTCCCTGGTCCAGAAGCTTGCCTGGTCCTAGAGCGTGCCTAGACCGAGAGCTTGCGTAGTCTTGGAGCTTGCATGGTCCAAGAGCTTGCCTGGTCCAGGAGCTTGCGTGGTCCTGGAGCTTGCCTCGTCCAAGAGCTTTCCTGGTCCAAGAGCTTGCGAGGTCCTGGAGCTTGCCTGGTCCAGGAGCTTGCCTTGTCCAGGAGCTCGCCTGGTCAAGGAGCTTGCCTGGTCGAGGAGCGTGCCTAGTCCTGGAGCTTGCCTTTTCCACGAGCGTGCCTGGTCTAGGAGCTTGCCTTGTTTAGGAGCTTTCTTGGTCCGTGAGCTTGCTTGGTCCAGGAGCTTGCGTGATCGAGGAGCTTGCGTGGTCCAAGAGCTTGCCTTGTCCAATTGCTTGCGTGGTCTAGGAGCTTGCCTGGTCCAAGAGCAATCCTGGTCTAGGAACTTGCCTGGTCTAGGAGCTTGCCTGGTCTAGGAGCTTGCGTGGTCAAGGAGCTTGCCTGGTCCTGGAGCGTGCCTGGTTCACAAGTTTGCCTGGTCCAGAAGCTTGCCTGGTCTAGGAGCTTGCATGGTCCAGGAGCGTGCTTGGTCCAGGTGCTTGCCTGGTCCAGGAGCTATCCTGGTCCAGGAGCTTGCCTTGTCTAGGAGCTTGCCTGGTCCAGGAGCTTGCCTGTTTGAGGAGCGTGCCTCGTCCAAGAGCTTGCCTGGTCCAAGAGCGTGCATGGTCCACGAGCGTGCTTGGTCCATGAACTTGCCTGGTCTAGGAGCTTGCCTGGTCCAGGAGCTTGCCTGGTCCATGAGCTTGCCTGGTCTAGGCGCTTGCCTGGTCCAGGAGCTTGCTGGTCCA
>CANXME010000848.1:0-69447 GCA_948144175.1 Closterium sp. NIES-65
GCCTCCTACTGCTGCTCACTAACTTTTAATTGAACACTAACTTTGACCCATTTTTTACTGGTTGATACCAGGGCGAGCCAAGTGGGGCGGCACAGCGGAGGGCGCAACAGCCTTTTGAGGCGCCTCAAAAGGCACCGCGGGGAGCGTCGCAGCCTCCCGTTGCTGGTCGCGAGCCTGTAGGCGAAGAGCTAGTGGATATCAATAACTATATGGATCCGGTACTCTTGAAACCCCGCCTTCGACGTGCCATTGCAAAGTTCGTGGCCGAATGCGACATTCGAGTGGAGGTGGTGGATTCAAGGGAGGTGAGTTGTTGGCGCGATCATGCCTTATTCTCGCTCAGCCTTCAGCTGTTTCTTTTTTAGGTCAACAAGATCAAATCAAACCTCCCTTTTGTCAATCGTTTGCGCCCTATCACAGTTCCACAACTTGCTCATCACATGCAACCCACTATGTGGGCAGCCGGGCATGATACCGTCTAGTTGGCTAGTCGAACGCGACATGGCCCGGCTTTAAAGCAGCTCGCAAGCGCACGAAGAGCAATGTATCGAGAGTGGCCGAAGAAGGCACTAGTAAGATGGTTAAAGAAATCACTGTGGGAAGGAGGCAGTCGACTGATCCGAACGAAGGGGGGAGGAGTTCTGGGGCTAGGGGAGTAGGAGAAAGAGGCGGCCTCGAAGAACCATTGGAGATTTTATGCGCATGAATGGCCTTTCAGATATGGTTGTCAGTTTTTAGCATGTCGATCATTAATGCAGCTGTACGTGGAGGATTAGGAGGTAGTGCGAAGTTCCTTAGCTGCACGTGCTCGGTCATTTCAGCCTTTTCCTGATTCAATATGATAAAAAAGACTCTCGTAATTTTTTTAGTTTTGAGGTTTACTTGATTTATACTCTTACCCTTAGCCTCGTGGACTTTGAAGAGTGGTTTCGCATACACAAACATGAGCATCGCGCCGAACAACTATTTGGCCAAGGGTTTCGGGGTTCGGTTCGTTCGAACAGGTTTGACTGTTGTCAAATCGAACCTCTTTTAGCTAACGATGTTCGCAACAGATCGGAAAAAGCTTGGCCGAACTGTTTGCCCGAATCTTTCTGGTTCGCCCACGTTGCGTTGAACCCGAACAGTTTAAGGGTGCATCCCTATGTTGACGCATCTTCAGAAATTCGCGTCACAAGCGTTATTCGTTATTAATTATGATGTTCTTGAATTATGAACAACCAAGGCTGGAATGTCATTGTTCATGGTTTTGGAGCATCATAGTTAGTCACGAATAACGTTTGTGACGCGAAGTTCTGAAAACGACTCAACATAAGAATGCACTGTATCTCAAAATATATGACAACGTTGAACATTGTGTGATCTGACAAAATGTGCATGTTTTCCGTTTGCTAGAGAGGAAAACTGCCCGACAAAACGATTTCAGGGGTAAAAACATAGAGTATTTCTCACATTCCAAGTCTAGAATTGCATCCTACCCCACCACCTTTTTCAACCATGATGGTCGCAATTCGGCGCGGCGAAATGTCTGATACATGGGGATTTGGCGACGAAATGCCAGATCTGAGCGTATCTGAATCACTCAATCATTCCACACCCGCTTACTTGCACATGGGAGGTTTGAGTGTGTATCCACACCTCCCATAACCCTGTATCCCGCAAAACAGGTTTTTGTAAAAGAACTTCCCAAAAGCACAATGCTACTTTGAATGTGACTATAAACGAAATGGCAATTCGAAGAGAACCTGTTCGCATTTGTGGCAAACCTTGTGTTGTAGTTGGGCCGAACTTTTCAAAAATGAGCATCTAATTCCCCTTGGTGCTCCCACTCACATCTCCCTGGAGTAGTAGCCTCCTCATTGCAGTGCACAAATGTTCGCCCGACAAAAACTGACCTCCTTCCAACCCATCCAAATTTCTCACTCCCAACTGCACATTATCGTATGCACAGTTAAACATGAGCAAGAACCAAATCCGAACTTGTTTGACTTTGTTCAACTTGAACAGGTTAATAGCTTCAAGGAATTAGGGTAAGTAGGGGGGTTCAAGGTTTGCTTAATGTGGTAGAACCTTTTGGTTCGGGTTGAACCTTGGTACCTCAATTACCCGGATTATACCACCCTAGGGCCTTAGACCAATTTCAAAAAAGAGAAGTAAAAAGGGGAAAAGAAAAGGTGTGTGGTAAAAAAGGCAAGAAGAAAGGGGCGTTCGTTTGCAAGAGGTGGCTTGGAGTGGAGGTGTTGGAATTTATGAGACGGATGCGGGGAATAAGGCTGCGAGGGGCTTGGGGCTTGTGAGAGGCACCACAAAAAGAGACTTGGAGAGGAGCAGGTTTGGGAGAGGGGCAGGGGATGTGGGTGTAGTTGGGTTGCAAGATGCGCGAGGAAGTGGGAGGGGATGGGTGCGAGCGGCTAGATGGAAGGGGCAAATTTGAGTGCGGGAGGCATGATGAGCAGGGAATTTTGATGGAAGGAGAGGGAGGGGGTGTGGGGGGGAGAGGAGCAGCAGTGGATGTGGAAGGGGGTGTGGTGGGGAGGGGAAAGAAGGAGGGGGTGCTCTTGTGGAACTTGTGGAATTCCAAAAGGACAGATGTGGAATCGTGGAGCCCACACACATGCACTGCAGAGGACCCCTTACTGCAGCAGCATGTGAAGCTTGCAGGTGGTTTGAAGTCTTAACTATGTGAAATTTATATTTGGAAAGGTTGTAGCCTTTGATACGAATTGTTAAGGAGTGATTGTATTTTCTCTTACAACATAGGTTTCCAGTTAAAATAAACTCTTTCTTGTCTCATCCTGTCTGAAACATATTTTCGTCTGGGTAATCTGTTCCCACTCACACCGTTCGCACAGTGAAACAGAGGGAAACAGCTAGAACCTGCTACACTTGCTTCCTTGTCCCCTCTCACCATCCTCTCCTCCCTTGCAGGGCGTTCCTCTGCCTCCTGGCTGGTTCGGATTCGCCTCAGTCATCCTTCACCAGGTATTTATGCCATGCCTTCCCATTCTCCGTGTGCTATGCTCCTTGTGAGGCGCCTCAAGAATATACTTTTTTTTCTTGTTTCCTTGTGCCCCTTATTCTCTTCAGACGTGTGTGAAAAGGCTCCTATTCTTTCGGTGAAGAACCTTTGAGTCTCGAACGTTCGCCTAAATCACACTCCATTCTCCCTTCCTGTCCCTGCCCTCATCACCCAAATCTTTCTCATGCATCACCTCCCATCCTATCCCATCCCATTTTATCCTTCTTCCCTCTCTCTCTGCCCCTCCTTCCGTTCAGAGCCCTGAGTTAAAGCCGTCCAGTCGAATCGCCGCGTTTGATTTCGACGGCTGCTTGGTCAATACCAATGTGCGCATGTGAGTTGAGACGGGGGATAATGGGGTGCTGTGGATCGGATCTTGGGTGTGGTGTGGGGGGAGGAGGGGAGGGGGCTTCCAGCCTTTGACTTCGGCGGCTGCTTGGTCAACACCAACGTGCGCATGTGAGTTGAGAGGGGGGATAAGGTGGTCCGTGGAGATGGAAAGGGATTGCTGTGAAAAGGGGATGGTGCTCTATCATTTCGACGGCTGCTTGGTCAGCACAAATGTGCATATGTGAGATTACAGGGGTGAGGGGGGGAGCTGCGGAAGTGAACTTGGTATCAAACACGGAAGTGTGCATGTGTGTTGAGAAACAGTAGGTTACGGGGTAAGGGTGGATTTGTCTCTTATGTGTTCTCTTGACAACCCCAGTCTTCTCGGCACTACCACACATCCCAATTTCCACCTTTGTCAAACCCCCTTGTCCCAACCAGCTGTTTGGGGTCATCTCATCTGTCACACCCTAAACCCCAACCAGGCGTTTGGGGCCAAGTCATCTCATCACCACCACTCTTGCCCGTGTCATATCCCTCTTTCCCATTGTTTCCTTTATGGTACCTGCAGAATGGGCCCCAACGCCTGGTCTCTCATGTTTGAAACAGTTCCCAGCGTTCTCCAGCAGTTTCACCAAGCGGGCTACAAAATCGTGAGACTTACAACGCTTTTGAGACGCTTCTAACATGCTCAGATATGTTTTTTCACGTGTCCTGATTTCCTTTAGCTTGCTCAATGTTCAACTTCGTTTCCAGTACACCATCAAACCCAAACACGCATTCCTGACGTTCAAACTTGAAAGAGCAAATGCCAAGGCGACACTCAAGAGCAACCCCAAGTGACTTGAAATGAATTAACAAACCCAATGTCAACCCCCCCACCACCACATCACTCGACCTCACTCGGTCAACTTCACCAAGCACTCTCAAGAGCGACCCCAAGTGATTTGACACTCATTGAGGAATTCCAGTGTCAACCTCCTTCACATCAACCCCACCAAGCACGTTCAAGAGCGGCCCGAACCCCACCAAGCACGTTCAAGAGCGGCCCGAACCCCAAGTGTCTTGAAATCAGTCATGGGCGTGGGCGTGTGACACCTGCATGGGCGTGTCTTGAAATCAGTCAACTCAATGCGTCACCCCCACCACCTCACCAGGTGATCTTCACCAACGAGTCTAACATCGATCGCTTCCCCAAGCACGTTGATGGTACTTTTGAGAATTCTCAAAAGCACACTCACAAGTGAACCTACATGTCAAGCCTGCAGGCTGCACCTCCTTCTTACCCCTCCGCCAAATTATTTCCCTCATCAGATCATCTTCACCAACAGATCAAACATCGATCGCTTCCCCAAGCAGCGCCACAAGGCCATTGAGAGCGCGCGGCACAGGAACAATGTCTAGACCCTTCAACTCCAAACCCGAAACCCTGCCGCCCCCCCCCCCACCTGTCAATCCTCGCCACAAGGCCGTTCAGAGCGCACAGGAACAATGTCTAGACCCTTCAACCCGAAACCCAAACCCTGCCCCCCCCTGTCAACTCTCACCAGGTGATCTTCACCAAGGAGTCAAACATCGATCGCTTCACCAAGCACGTTCAAGAGTGGCCCGAACCCCAAGTGTCTTGAAATCAGTCAACTCAATGCGTCACCCCAAGTATCTTGAAATCAGTCAACTCAATGCGTCACCCCAAGTATCTTGAAATGAGTCAACTCAATGCGTCACGTCACCCCCACCCCCTCACCAGGTGATCTTCACAAATGAGTCAAACATCGATCGCTTCACCAAGCAGCGCCACAAGGCCATTGAAAGCAAGATTGGGCGGCTGAACGGGTTCATGCGTGCAGTGCCGGGCGTGCCCATGCAGGTAGGTAGGCATGGATCTGGTAAGTTACCCTTGCAGGTCAGTTGATAGAGGGAGCTTCACCAAGCAAGCAGCGCCATAAGGCCATCGAGAGCAAGATGGGGCGGCTGAATGGCTTCATGTGTGCAGTGCCGGGCGTGCCCATGCAGGTAGGTAGGCATGTGTCTGGTAAGGTGCCCATGCAGGTAGGTAGGCATGTGTCTGGTAAGGTGCCCTTGCAGGTCAGTTTTTGAGAATTCTCAAAAGTATCTGGTAAGGTGCCCTTGCAGCCCAGTTGAGAGAGGGGGAGCTTCACCAAGCAAGCAGCGCCATAAGGCCATTGAGAGCAAGATCGGGTGGCCGTTGAATGGCCTCATGCGTGCAGTGCCGGGCGTGCCCATGCAGGTGTGTGTGTGTGTGGCAGGGCTGCTTGCATGGGTACAGGTCAGTTGAGAGAGGGGGTTTCACCAAGCAGCGTCACAAGGCCATTGAGAGCAAGATTGGCCGGCTGAATGGCTTCATGCGGGAGGTGCCTGGCGTGCCCATGCAGGTAGGTAGGTGTATGTGTGGTCTTGTGGTGGGATTGCAAGAGATGGCGCATGTAGATAAGGAGGGCAGCCACGCAGGGGGGGCGTTTCAAAAGCTACATGGCTACTCTTGAAATGTTTTTTCTTTTTTTTTTTCCCTATGTTCTCTCCCTGTTTTTCCTTCTCCGCACCTCAACCTTTTTTTCCCCTCATCTCCTGTGGTCGCAGCAACTCAGGAGACCTGTTGAAGGTGCCATAAGGCTACTCAGGCGCCCTATAAAGAGTCCAAGTCAGTCACTCACTTCCCCTTCCCACTTCCATCCTCTCCCTTCCCCTCGTCTCGTCAGATATTCATCTCCTGCGGTCGCAGCAACTCAGGGGACCTGTTGAAAGTGCCACGAGGCTACTTGAAAGCTTCATTTCCCTCCTCTCTCCTTTCTTACCCCCCATCTCCCCCGCTTCTCCAGATCTTCATCTCCTGTGGTCGCAGCAACTCAGGGGACCTGTTCCTGACACCATCTCAATCACTCACTTCCCCTTCCCTCTCCTGTTTTGTTCCGCTTTCCCCTTTCATCCCTTCCCCTCGTCTCGTCAGATCTTCATCTCCTGCGGTCGCAGCAACTCAGGGGACCTGTTCCGGAAACCAGAAGGGGGGCTGTGGCATCTGCTGTGCGAGTGTGGGAATGAAGAGAGACAAGTGGAATGGGAGAGGTGAGTGTGTGGCAGTGAGTGCGTTGTGGCACGTGGGCGTGGTGTGGCATCTGCTGTGCGAGTGTGGGAATGAAGAGAGACAAGTGGAATGGGAGAGGTGAGTGTGTGGCAGTGAGTGCGTTGTGGCACGTGGGCGTGGTGTGGCATCTGCTGTGCGAGTGTGGGAATGAAGAGAGACAAGTGGAATGGGAGAGGTGAGGGTGGGAGTGAGGGTGTTGTGGCATGTGATGGTGCTGGTGCCACAAAGGGGGGAAGGGGGGGGGGGTCTGTCACCGCTCTGGAAACCATAATGGGAGCTATTGCATCTGCTGTGCACGTGGGAATGAATTAGGAAACACATGCAATGGGAGAAAACATTTTAGGCGCCTCAAAAATCGTCTCAGTTCACGCGGCTTTTATATGGGGAATGTTTATATTGCATGGAGGTGTGCACCTAACTTATAAAAGTTACTTGTGCGAGCAAAGGTTCCAACGCTTATCGATAGCCCTGACGAAGACGTGCTTTTTGACGAAGACGTGCTTTTTGACGAAGACGTGCTTTTTGACGAAGACGTGCTTTTTGACGAAGACGTGCTTTTTGACGAAGACGTGCTTTTTGACGAAGACGTGCTTTTAGACGAAGACGTGCTTTTTGACGAAGACGTGCTTTTTGACGAAGACGTGCTTTTTGACGAAGACGTGCTTTTTGACGAAGACGTGCTTTTTGACGAAGACGTGCTTTTTGACGAAGACGTGCTTTTTGACGAAGACGTGCTTTTTGACGAAGACGTGCTTTTTGACGAAGACGTGCTTTTTGACGAAGACGTGCTTTTTGACGAAGACGTGCTTTTTGACGAAGACGTGCTTTTTGACGAAGACGTGCTTTTTGACGAAGACGTGCTTTTTGACGAAGACGTGCTTTTTTACGAAGACGTGCTTTTTGACGAAGACGTGCTTTTTGACGAAGACGTGCTTTTTGACGAAGACGTGCTTTTTGACGAAGACGTGCTTTTTGACGAAGACGTGCTTTTTGACGAAGACGTGCTTTTTTTACGAAGACATGCTTTTTGACGAAGACGTGCTTTTTGACGAAGACGTGCTTTTTGACGAATACGTGCTTTTTGACGAAGACGTGCTTTTTGACGAAGACGTGCTTTTTGACGAAGACGTGCTTTTTGACGAAGACGTGCTTTTTGACGAAGACGTGCTTTTTGACGAAGACGTGCTTTTTGACGAAGACGTGCTTTTTGACGAAGACGTGCTTTTTGACGAAGACGTGCTTTTTGACGAAGACGTGCTTTTTGACGAAGACGTGCGTTTTGACGAAGACGTGCGTTTTGACGAAGACGTGCTTTTTGACGAAGACATGCTTTTTGACGAAGACGTGCTTTTTGACGAAGACGTGCTTTTTGACGAAGACGTGCGTTTTGACGAAGTCGTGCTTTTTGACGAAGACGTGCTTTTTGACGAAGACGTGCTTTTTGAGAATGCTCAAAACACACCAAGGCTTATCGATGCTCAAAACACACCAAGGCTTATCGATGCTCAAAACACACCAAGGCTTATCGATGCTCAAAACACACCAAGGCTTATCGATGCTCAAAACACACCAAGGCTTATCGATGCTCAAAACACACCAAGGCTTATCGATAGCCCTGACGAAGACACCACGGAAGGCTGACACCTGTAACCTTGGGCTTTTACCCTGTGCTGTGTTGCCGAATGCCCCATTGTTAGGCAATCTGGGTAGTTGGGAACTTTGATTTCTGTTCGCGGTTTGGGTTAGTTACTTTGCTCATACGTAGCTGTAGATCTCAGTTGGATCAGAAGCTCTGATGAAAGCTTGACGGGTCTTCCCGCCTCGCCGAAACATTTTTGCGACCTTTTTCCTATTGAGTCGAAACAGTCTTTGCATTCAGGATTCTCTTAGCAAGGGTTTTAACTCTCTTTCTTTTCTCGCTAAAAGCCTTCTCTAGCACTGCAGCCCTTCCTGACCATGAGTAACGATGCACTGGGAGAGATGAGTGAACGTTGCAGTGAGTGTGTTGTGACATGAGGGGGAGGGGGGGTGGGGGGGGGGCATCTGCTGTGCGCGTGTGGGAATGAAGGGAGACGCGTGGATTGGGAGAGGTGAGCGAGTGGGTTTTGGCATGTGGTGGTGTTTCTGCCGCAACAGAGGTTTCACTCGTCGTTGTGACTTTTGAGAATTCTCAAAATTCAAACAAGAAAAGTGGCTCTGGCATCTCCTGTGCGCATGCGGGAATGAAAAGAGGCCAGTGGATGGGGAGAGGTAAGCGAGTTTGTTGTGGCATGTGGTGGTGGTCCTGCCACAAGGGGGTTTGTTTAGTCACCTGCTGTGCGCGTGTGGGAATGAAGAGAGAGCACTTGGAATGGGAGAGGTGAGTGAGTTTGTTGTGGCATGTGATGGCTCTGCTGTCACTAGAGGGGCTTCTGTCACCTCTCTGCAAACCACAAGGCAGGTCAGTCACCTGCTGTGCGTGTGTGGGAATGAAAGGAGACAGTTTTAGTGCTGTGAGTGTTTTGGAATGAAAGGAGACATTTTTAGTGCTATGCGTGTGTGGGAATGAAAGGAGACAGTTTTAGTGCTGTGCGTGTGTGGGAATGAAAGGAGGCAGTTTTAGTGCTGTGCGTGTGTGGGAATGAAAGGAGACAGTTTTAGTGCTGTGCGTGTGTGGGGATGAAAGGAGACAGTTTTAGTGCTGTGCGTGTGTGGGAATGAAAGGAGACAGTTTTAGTGCTGTGCGTGTGTGGGAATGAAAGGAGACAATTTTAGTGCTGTGCGTGTGTGGGAATGAAAGGAGACAGTTTTAGTGCTGTGCGTGTGTGGGAATGAAAGGAGACAGTTTTAGTGCTGTGCGTGTGTGGGAATGAAAGGAGACAGTTTTAGTGCTGTGCGTGTGTGGGAATGAAAGGAGACGAGTGGATGGGGAGAGGTGAGTGTGTGTGGCATTCTCGACTCCTCGCCTCCTTGCCTCCCCCGCCTGCCTCCGATTGATGCCTCCTCACCGTGTGCCTCCCTCTACTGTCTCCTACCCTCAGCTCATTCTTCGCAGGAGGTGCTGCTGCAGCCCTCCAAATTACAGTGATTGCAGTCCACTCACAACACTCCTCTCTGCCTCCTCCCATGTCTGCCTCCCTCCCTGCCTCGTCACCTCCTGCTTCCCTCCTCTGCCTCCCTCTTCTGCCTCCCTCCTCTGCCTCCCTCCTCTGCTTCCCTCCTCTGCCCCCCTCCTCTGCCCCCCTCCTCTGCCTCTTGTCCCCCGCAGCTCATTCTTCGTGGGAGATGCATCTGGTCTCCCTCAGGACCACTGTGATTTGAGTCCACTCACAGCACTCCCCTCTGCCTCCCCTGCCTCCTCACCACCTGCCTCCCTCTGCTGTTTCCTCCCTTCAGCTCCTTCTTCATGAGAGATGCTGCTGCAGCCTTCAAGACCACTGTGATTTGAGTCCACTCAAAAACACTCCTTTTTTACTCCCCTGTGTGCCTTCCCTACTCACCTCCTCTCTGCCTCCCTCGCCTGTCTCCTCCCCCCAGCTCATTCTTCGTGGGGGATGCAGCTGGTCGCCCTAAGGACCACAGTGATTCTAGTTGACTCAAAATACTCCACTTTGTCTCCCCTGTTTGCCGCCCCTCCCTGCCACCTTCCTTCCTCCTCTGCCTCCCGTCCCACGCAGCTCATTCTTCGTGGGGGATGCAGCTGGTCGCCCTCAGGACCACAGTGATTCCGACCAGGTGTTTGCTCAGGTGAAAAAACTGTTCAACTTGTTTCTTTTCTCCCCCTTTAAATCACTTCGTGATTGGGGTTGATGCATCACCCGCTAACTTCGTTTTTGCACGGTACCCCCACCCAAATCCCATAATGTGGCGCCCTCTGATGTGGCGCCCTCTGATGTGGCGCCCTCTGATGTGGCGCCCTCTGATGTGGCGCCCTCTACCGCGTTCTCTACCTTCTCTCCTATCAGAGGCTGAACCTACCCTTTTATCTGCCTGAAGACGTGTTTGGGCCATCCCCGCCAGCCTTGACCCGGCTTCTTGCACCACCATCTACAGTATTATAATGATCTTCTGGTAAACATACAGATGGATAAAGGCCCATTTTTTACAGTCTCGCAACAGTTTTTCAACTGTTGAACAAGCTTCTTGCACCACCACCCCCGAAACTGCCATCATTTCCAAAGTGTAAGATCTCTGAGATAAGACGTTTTTTCAAGGGTTGGGCAGGCTTCTTGCACATTGCACAACCACCACCAATCATACCGTAACCGCATGTGTACTATCTTGGAAGCTGTAAGGTTGACAAATTTTTCAACCTGTAAACGTGTCAAATGTTGTTATATGTGCTTAGGCTACAGTGAGTAGCACTAGGGAGTACAACACTTGTAGGTTTAGCATCCTTGCCTAGCCTAGCCTACCTCGCGCCCTAGAGTGCCTCCGTGCCTTACGCGCCCCCCGTCACGCGCCCTAGCGCCCTCCGCGCCCTCGCGCCCTCCGCGCTCTAGAGCGTCTCTGCGCCTTACGCGCCCTCTGTCACGTGCCCTAGCGCCCTCCGCGCCCTAGCACCCTCCGCGCCCTAGCCTCCCGCAACGCGCCCTCCGCAACGTGCCCTCTGCGACCTCCGCGCCCTCCGTAACGTGCCCTCCGCGCCCTCCGTAACGCGCCATCCGCGCCTCCGCGCCTAGCCCTCCCCTACGCGCCCTCCGTATCGCGCCTCCGCCCCAGCCCATCGCGTCGCCCGTGGCCCCTGCCCCATCCCGTCGCGTCGCCCGTACGCCCTGCCCTAACCCGTCGCGTAGCCCGTGCGCCCTGCCCTAGCCCGTCGCGTAGCCCGTGCGCCCTGCCCCAGCCCGTCACGTCGCCCATGCGCCCTACCCCAGCCCATCACGTCGTCCGTGCGCACTGCCCCTAGCCCGTGCGCACCCGTGCGCCCTGCCCCTAGCCCTCGCGTCGCCCTTCCCCTAGACTACTGCAACTGTCGCCCGCATTCCTGCTTGCCGGATGACTTGCACAGTTCCCTATATACCGCAGCCGTCAGTACTGCAGCCCTAACTGTCGCACGTACTTTCCACTGCCATTGGCTCTACTAGCGGCAGCCGACAGCAGCACTTACTGTCTCTAGCTCCAGCCGTTCTAGCTCCAGCCACTCCTAGCTCCAGCCGTGCCTAGCTCCAGTCGTTTTCGCTCCTCGCTCCTAGCTTAGTTTGCTCCGTGTTCCAGCCGCTCCTCGCCTAGTTTCACCTGGCGCTCCTAGTTGTTCTCGTTGTTTCACTGCAGCCGTCCCTAGCTCCTGACGCTCCTGGCATTTATCATGGCGTCCACTAGGGTTCTCAAGCAGTAGGGACAGCAACAACGGCAGTTTCAGCAGTGGCACCTGCAGCTGCAGTGGCGCCCTCAGCAGCAGCTCCGCCCTCAGCAGTTGTGGCGCCCTCAGCAGCCGTGGGGGGCTGGTGGTTCGAGTAGCGTTGGGTGCAGCAGCGGCCCAGCCAGCTTGGGGGCTCGTCGCGGTGGCCGCGACGTCGGCCCCTGCCAGTACCAGATCATGACCGGCCCTAGTGCTGGCACTACCTACTGGCGTCCTGTGTTAGAATCTAGTAGCAGGAATGGATGAACTATGAAAGAGATGGGTACAAGTATGAAACCCTAAACTTACTGTACCCCATGTTAGCTACCCCACTACAGCCTACACATATATAACATGCATATACTTTCACACACCCCCATAGGCAAAGTGGGGGAGAGCAAGTGGTCACAAGACCAGTCAAAAGAACCAAAGCAACCTCAGGGTGGATCACAACGTCACTACTCACACTCTGCACAAGCAAACGGCCACAAGGCCAGTTCACATGCATAGATATATATGCAACAACAACAGCACAGTGATCTCTACCTAGCAGAGCAAACATGCAGGTATATATATATAGATCACAGTACAAGAAAAGTAGCAGAGCAAGCATGCAGGTATATATATATAGATCACAGTACAAGAAAAGTCTACAGCAAGTGAGGAAACGTGGGCACAAGGCCTAACAAAATACAAAAACGCTGATGATCACCAGACCGAAGTGCCTTGGTGAATATATCAGCAGTGTTGGCCCGAGTGGCCACGTGAGCAAGACGAAGCTGACCACGCTGCTGCAACTCTCGAGCAAGGAAGTAATGCAGAGCGATGTGCTTTGTTCTGTGCTCCAGTCTGTGCTCCTGACACAGGGCAATGGCGGCCTTGTTGTCTACGTACAGAACTGGAGGAGAACGAGGCCGCTCTCCCAGGTCGTTCAGCAGGTAGGTAAGCCAGCGTAACTCCTGTGCAGCCATGGCTGTGGCGTAGATCTCAGCCTCACAACTGGAGCCGAGAACAGAGGACGAGCGTGTACACCACCAAGAAACAGAGCCAGAGCCAAGGCTGAAGGTGTAACCCTGTGACGACCGCTGCGTAGCAAGGTCGTCAACCCAAGAAGAGTCCGAGTGCCTAGTGACGACAACGTCGCCCCGTCCTCCAAGCACGAGCCACATGCCCGATGTACTGCACAAGTAGCGCATTACCCTCTTAACGGCATCCATGTGCACCTTTCGGTGCCTACCAGGAGCCACGTAGCGAGCCAGAAAGCCAAGACGGTACGCAGGGTCAGGACGAGTGCAGGTCATCAGGTACATGAGGCAGCCCACTAGCTCTGGGTAAGGACCACTCGGCTCTACGGACTCGTCCGAAGGTGGAGCTGAGAGCGAGTGACCTGTAACCAGAGGAGTGGCCTGTGCCGAGGACCAGGTGAAGCCGAAACGCTGAAGGACCTGTTGCACCATGTGTGACCGAGTCAAGGTAATGGTGCGGCGTGCTCTGTCCCGGGTGATCTGCAAGCCAAGGTAACTGCGCAGCTCACCCAGGTCTGTGCACGTGTGTCTCTTCTGTAGCTCGGACTTCACCAGGGCGAGAGCCTCTGTGTCAGCAATGGCAAAGACCAAGTCGTCGACATACACGAGGATGTAGAACGGCGGCAGCGAAGTGTCGGCGCGCAGAAACAGCGACGGGTCAGCAGTCGACAGAGCAAACCCAAGAGCAGCAAGAGTCGTCCTCACTGTGTCGTGCCACTCACGTGGCGCCTGGCAAAGACCGTAGACCCGCCGCCGGAGGCTCCACTGGGTACCAGGAGGGAACGACCCAGTGAAGCCAGGAGGGCGGTGCAGCCAGATCTCCTCGTGCAGGCTGCCCTGTAAGAAAGCTGTGCTGAAGTCAAGAGAGTGAAGCTCGTAGTCACGCTGAGCGGCAATGTGCAGCAGCACCCGAAGAGTGGTCATCTTTGGGGTGGGGGAGAAATTCTGGAAGAAGTCAACTCCCTCTCGCTGACTGAAACCTCGAGCAACGTAACAAGCCTTGAAGACAGGCGGAGAACCTGGCGGCCGCTTCACCCTGAAAATCCACATGCCACTGACGATGTTCGCCCCAGGAGAGGGAACCTCGTCGACGTAGGTGCCTGTGGACTTCCGAGATGCCATCTCTGCGTCCATGGCTGTCTGCCCCTGAGAGGAGTACTCACCCGCGATCGCCTCAGCGTAAGAGCGCGGGGTCGGGATGTCTGGAGCATCCGGGTCTCCCTCAGGGGCAAGCAGCATGGACACGAGATGAGGCGCAGCGGCTGCAAGACACTCAAGGTCCTCCTACCTGTCCTCAAGGACGTCCGTGCCAAGAGCACACTCACCCTCGACGGACGGAGGACAGACAGACCCAGACTCAGCAACAAGACTAGTCGCAGACGTAGTCTAGACGACAGGCAGCAGCAAAGTCAACAAGCTCAACGACTAAGGCAGACGCAGCAGCAGACTCAAACGACGGGTCAATGATAACTGTGACTAGCAGACGCGTGATAGTAGGGTGAGCAGCACGGGCGCGGTCGGATGCAGGCTCTGGAACGGTAGGTAGAGAAGACGGAGGAGGAGTCGGCAGAGGAACACGCTGTGGAGGAGAGAAAGGACGACGGACTACGAGGTGGGTGCCGGGGACAGCCGGCTGACGATGACGAGGAACACTACGATCGGAACGACCAGAACGGACAGGCGAGATAGGACGCGACGCAGGCTCACGACGCTCAGTAAGACCCCCTGTCTGCTCAGTGTAAAGAGAAGGAGCAAGCAGCGGTGAGCCAGGCTGTAACGGAAGACCAGTAGACGAAGGGAGACTACGAACCTGGCGAAGCACAGAGTCAGGCGGTGGCTGAGACGACGGAGACGGTGGAGCAAAGAACAGGCACCGTTGTGCAGTGCCACCAGCACCAGCAACTCCAGCACCCCCAGCTGCTCCAGCACCTCCAGCAACTCTAGAACCCTCAGCGCCAGCTCCTCTAGGACCAGCTCCAGCAGCAGCACCCCCAGAACCGGCACCTCCAGTCCTAGGGTCTCCAACCTCAGTGTCTCCAGCAGCAGCACCCCCAGACCCAGGGTCTCCAGCAGTAGCACCCTCAGGCTCAGCACCTCCAGCCCCAGCAGCTCCAGTACCTCCAGTACGAGCACCTCCGGGACCAGCACCACTCCCATTTCCAGTGACGTCAACAGAAGTACCTCCAGCGGCGGAGCCCCGAGCTCCAGAAGCGCGACCCTGACGGCAACCGTACCAGTCGTGAAGCTGCTGTGAGGTGAGAGGCATACACGGACGAAGGCGGCTACTCCAAGGAGACCGTGCAACAGCAGACTTAGAACCCTCAGCGCCAGCACCTCCAACAGCTCGAGAACCTCCAGCGCCAGCATCCGCAGCTGCTCCAGAACCTCCAGCTCCAGCACCACCAGTGCCAGCACTTCCAACAGCTTCAGAGCCTCCATCTCCAGCACCACCAGTAGTAGCACCCCCAGAACCGGCACCTCCAGCTCCAGAGCCTCCAATAGAAACAACTCCAGTAGCAGATTCACCAGCTCCAGCTCCTCCCGCAGCAAGGCCCCTAGCTCCAGCAGCTCGACCCTGAAGGCTAACGTACCACTCACGCAGCTGCTGTGGGGAGAGAGGGAGACGACGACGAGAATGTAGCGGCGAGGCACCAGCGGAGCGACTACGGAGACGGCCGCTCCAGGGAGTCTGCTCACCAGACGCCTCAGCGCCTCCAAGTGCAGCACCACCAGACTCAGTACCCCCAGGCTCAGCACCCCCAGACTCCTCACGCCCAAGCACAGCACCCCCAGAATCAGCACCCCGAGCAGGACCACCCTCAGCAGGATCTGAGTCACCTGTGACCTCAACCGGCGCAGGCAAGGGAGGAGGGTCTACCTGGGACACACCTGAAGGAGCAGGACCGGGAGCAGGGAGGGGGTCTACCTGGGGAGCACCTGGAGCAAGGAAGAGCGGCGGGGGGGGGGGGGGAGAGGGGCAGTGCGGTAGGGGAAGAGATGATAAAAGGGAACCGACTCGTCGAACGTGACGTCCTGAGAGGGGAAGACACGGCGCGAGGTGGGGTGGTAAAACTGCCACCCAGGCGCGTCAAGGACAAAGCGAAGGAAGACACAGGGAACAACGCGGGCGGAGAGCTTGTCCGCGGTGGTATCGCGGACAAAGGCACGAGAACCCCAGACCCGAAACACCGACGCATCGCCAACCTCCCCCGTCCGCTGCAGTGTGGGCGACGTCTCCGGCAAGGAGACACGGGGCCAGAGGTTGAGCTGATGCGTGGCGTAGCGGACCGCAAACGGCCACAGAAAATGGGGGGCAGCCGCATGGACCATGGAGGTACGAGCGACCTCCATGACCAAGCCAATGCGGCGCTCAACAACCCCATTCTGCTGCGGAGAGGCCGGAAGCGTGAACGTCTGGCGAATGCCCTCCCCACGACAAAAGCTCTGCAGATGGTCAGAGGAAACTCCCCACCTCTGTCAGAGTGCAGACGCAGAACTGGAAACTCCGTCGCGAACCGCACGCGGAGCTGAAGACGGGCAGCGCAGATCCAAGGGATCAAAACATCAGGGACCTCACCTTTGGGGCGCAAGGGGAAGACCGTGGTGTAACGCAAGTAGTCATCAACAACCAGCAGGAAGTACCACTCGCGGTCCTGCTCACTGACGTAGGCTGGGCCCCACACGTCCATGTACAGGGTCTGCAGGGGAGCAGACGTCGGGGAAAATTAGGAGGAGTGAGGAGCGGCGCGCTACCGCCCCTCGACACAGGGAAGACAGGGAGGAGCAGCCGAGGGTGGGAGGGGAGGGAGATCCCTGAGAAGACCAGAAACAAGGACACGGCGGTGCATGCTACGAAGGCGCTGCACCGAGGGGTGACCAAGGCGGTAGTGCCAAAGGAGGGTCTGGTGCGACAAAGCGCGACACGAGCAGGGGGCCGCTAGCTGACCTGACGCAGACGCAGACGCAACGACCTGAGGGGACACAATAGCCAGTGTGTGTGAGTCAAGTGTGTAGGTGTACAAGGCCTCAGCAGGCGCAGTACCAGAGAGAGCAGACTTACCAGCACCTGGAGCAGCAGCCTCACCAGCACCCAGAGCAGGAGACGCACTAGCCCCTATAGCAGCAGCCTCTATACCTGGGTCAGGCGGTACGCACAGGTAACAGGCACGGTCAGCACTAGTAGGCAATGCATACATGGTAGTGAGAATAGCATCATAGTCAAGAGCAAAGATATCTACCCTCTGCCCTAGCAGCTCCAGCCAGGTGGGGAGCTCAGCCTCGTCGCCAAACTCGGTACGCCAGGCATCGCTCTAACGGGCGAAGCAGCGGGACTGTGTGTGACCAAGCGTCCCGCAAGCCTGACCAGCCCGATCACCTGTGCGAATGACGTACGGGCAGCGAACGGTACTTCGAGACCCTCTACTCTGAGCGTACCACTCGTGAAGCTGCTGGGACGTAAGTGTCTCATGCGGACACCGCTGCAGCTGCAGCTGGCCACTGCCAGACGCTCCCAACTGACCAGCTCCAAGGCGACAGCTACGATGGCTACCGCCACAACCCCAACTAGCGTACCACTTACGAAGCTGCTAGGGCGTGAGAGACTCACGCTGACGTCGCTGGAGCTGCATCTGGCCACTGCCAGTAGTAGTAGTAGCAGTAGCCGGGGCAGCGGCAGCAGCAAAGCAAGGCCGCGGCAGCGGCAGGGCGGGGCCGCGTCAGCGGCAGGGCGCGCCGCGACAGCGACCTGGCGGAGCCGCATCGGCGGCTGGGCGGGGCCGCGACAGCGGCAGGTCGGGGCCGCGTCAGCGGATGTCGGGGCCGCGTCGGCGGCACGGCGGGGCCGCGGCAGTGGCAGGGCGGGGCCGCGTCAGCGACCTGGCGGGGCCACGTCGGCGGCAGGGCGGGGCCGCGTCAGAGGTAGGGCGGGGCCGCGACTGCGGTAGGGCGGGGCCGAGTCAGCGCCAGGGCTGGGCCGCGTCAGAGGCAGGGCGGGGCCGAGTCAGCGGCAGGGCGGTGCCGCGACAGCGACCTGGCGGGGCCGCGTCGGCGGCAGGGCGGGGCCGCGACAGCGGTAGGGCGGGGCCGCGTCAGCGGCAGGGCAGGGGCGCGACCGCGGTAGGGCGGGGCTGCGTCAGCGGCAGGGCGGGGTCGCGTCTGCAGGGGCGGCTCGCGGGCTTGACGGGCCTGCAGGGGCGCCTAGCGGGCAAGACGGGCCTGCAGGGGCGGTGCGCTGGCCTTACGAGCCTGCAGGGGCGGCGCGCGGGCCTTACGGACCTGCAGGGGCGGCGCGCTGGCCTAAGGCAGCAGTTAGCAGCGCGTGGGCTGCAGGACGGCGCGTGCAGCGCAGCACGTCACAAGGCAAGGCAGGCATGGAGGATAACACGTGGAGTAGCGCGGTAACCGCAATGGTAGGTGGGCCCGAAAAAAAAAAAGAGACGGTCCTACGGACCTAGTGCTTTGATACCATGTTAGAATCTAGCAGCAGGAATGGATGAACTATGAAAGAGTTGGGTACAAGTATGAAACCCTAAAAAGGGTTGTATCCCATGTTGGCTACCCCACTATAGCCTACATATATGTAACATGCATATACTTTGACATCCTGACCACTCTGCACAGCGCTGCTACAGTCGCCTCGACGACCTCTACCGTGAGCGTTTTTTGCCTGAGTCGGCTCCCCCGATCTGGCCTGGTCTGTTTCGTAGTGGTTACCCTGTGTTTGATATGTCTATGGATGTTGTTTTTTCTTGTCACGTACGGATCTCTTGGCTTACGTGTTCCTAACTTAGGACCTTTGCCTGTTGCTAGTGTCGGTACTTGTGCTTTTAGTGTAGGTGCTTGTGTAGTCACTAGCCCAGCCGTGACGACTGTTGTTGCGTCGCTCTCCTTCACGCTGGACTCTGGATCGTCTCAGTGCTTCTTCCGTGACCACACTACTGTCACACCTCTTTCGGCTCCAATCCCAGTTGCCCTGGCTGATCCTACTTCAAGACAAGCAGTTGCTCGCAGCTCGACCACTCTCCCGTGCCCAGCTGTCCCATCTGGTTTCCTCACTGGTCTCTACATCCCCTCGTTCACTTGGAACTTGGTGGGTGTTGGATACCTTCAGGACCGTGGGATCAGAATCACTTTTCCTGCGCACGGGAGGACGGCGATCTGTACTGACGCTTCCACCGGGGCACTTCTTGCCACGTTCACCAGGGAGCCCCACTCAAGTCTCTTTGTTCTGCACACTACGTCCTCCCAGGTAGCAGAGTCCGGTCAGGTGACTGCGTCCCCCTAGGTAGTAGAGTCCGGCCACTGTGTCCCCTCCGGTTGCTTTGTCTAGTCATGTTGCTGCGTCTGGTCAGATTGCTGTGTCTTGCTCCTGTCGGTCTCTCGCCCAGCCGACCGTCTTGTAGCACCACCGTCTTGGCCACCCGTCGATCCCCAGCCTCTGCAGCATGGCTAGTCATAGTCTTGTCTCAGGTCTCCCGCACGTCTTTCCGTAGCTCCCTCCTTCGTTTGCTCCACCTTGCAATCCTTGCGTCCCTGGCCGCCTGCGCGTCACTCCGCACTCCTCCTCTCTTCGTCCGGCCACTGCTCCCTTCCAGAATCTCCACTTGGACGTCTGGGGCCCTGCCCCCACGTTGGGACCTAAGAGGGAGCGCTACTTTCTAGTGGTCGTTGACGACTATGTGACACTCCAGGTACACCACGGTGTTTCCTCTCGTGAAGAAGTCCTATGTGACTTCTACGCTGATCCGGTGGCTTCTGGCCACTAAAGGCACTCGTGGTATTCGTGTCCGTTGTTTCCACTCCGACCATGGGGGTGAGTTTCGCTCCGGCGTCCTTGCCGGGTTCTGCGGCGAGCAGGGCATCAGACAGTCATGGACGCTGCCGGAGTCCACACAACAAAATGGGGTTGCTGGGCGCCGCATTGGCTTAGTCATGGACATCGCCCGCACGTCCATGATCCATGCCCATGCACCCCATTTTCTGTGGCCCTATGCTCTGCGCTACGGCGCGCACCAGGTGAACCTCCAGCCGCGTGTCTCGCGGCCAGAGGTTTCACCGACCAGTCTTTGGACTGGGTCCCCTGGTGTTGGGTCGGCCTTTCACATTTCGGGCTGCCTTGCGCTTGTCCGCGACACCTCTGCGGACAAACTCTCGGATCGCGCCATCCCCTGTGTAATATTTGGTATCCCGGTGGGCTCTCCTGACTACTCCTTTTACCACCCGCCCCTCCACCAGTTTCTCAACTCTCGTGACGTCCGGTTTGACGAGTTTGTGTTCTACTACACCCGGTACCCCTGTCGAGGTCTCCCGGTTCCCCCTCCCCCCCCTCTTCTTCGCACCCTCTCTTCCCCCTGCTCCCGCTCCTGCGGTCCCCCCACCCCCCCCCTGGTCCTGCCCCGTTAGGTGTGTCTCATGCTACCCCTCTACCCTCGGTCGCGCGTCAGGTAGCGTCTCCCTCCCCGCAGTCCTCCTCACAGTCCCCTTAGCAGCCTTCGGCACTTCCGCGACAGGTTACTGTGGACTCGGTTGGTGTTGGAGCTGGAGGTGCAGCCACTGGCGGTACTCGGTCTGGGGGTGCTCGTTCGAGGGGTGCTGGAGCTGGAGGTGCTGGCGCAGGTGGCGCTAGCTCTGGGGGTACTGGAGCTGGAGGTTCTGGCACTGGAGGTGCTACTTCTGGGGGTGCTGGAGCTGGAGGTGCTGGCACAGGTGGCACTGGTTCTGGGGGTGCTGGAGCTAGAGGTGCTAGAGCTAGAGGTGCTGGCGCAGGTGGCGCTAGTTCTGGGGGTGCTGGAGCTGGAGGTGCTGGCGCTGCTGGCGCTAGTTCTGGGGGTGCTGGAGCAGGAGGTGCGGCACTGTATGAGCTGAAGGCACGCCGCCTCCCCACCGCTATGACACATGTTTCCAGGCTCTTTGCCGGCTTGAGCGCGAGGAGCAGGAGCGGGTGGAGCAGGAGAGGCAGGAGCTGCAGTAGTTGGACCAGCAACAGCAGCAGTAGCAGCAGCAGCAGCAGCAGCAGCAGCAGCAGCAGCAGCAGCAGCAGCAGCAGCAGCAGCAGCAGCAGCAGCAGCAGCAGCAGCAGACGCCGCAGCCGCCACCTTTACAGCAGCTGTTCCCTCCAGTGAGTGGCCTTCGGGCCCTTGGTCTTCCTTCCTCTCCTCCTGTCCACTCCCAGTCACCTACTGCGTACGGTCCTACGTTTCCTCCTCCGGACTCGACTCCGGCTGTTTTCTCTCCTCCTAAGTCACGGTCGTCTCCTCCTGTTGTTCCGCACGACTGGACCAGTCGTTGTCCTCCGCGTGCTCGGCCCTCGTCTCTTTTTGCCGACCTCTGCACTGTCTTGTTTCGTTCTCCTCCTCGTCGTTCTCTGCCTGTATCTGTTCTCCCCTCACCTCCTAAGTTGTCTCTCACCGTTTCCTCTCACCCTATCATTGACTACTACCGGGTTGCTCACCCTGTTTTCTCTCGTGTTCTCGCCTCTCTTGTCACCGACCCTCGTGCCTCTCCGTCGTCTGTCTTGGCTCTTACTACCACTGTCGCTGACTTTGCTTCCACCCGCCGTCTTGACTACACCACGCGTGTGGTGGCTGCTCCACCTCCATGTCCTCTGTCCGTCGGGGGTGAGTCTGCCCTTGGCTATGACGTCATAGAGGACAGGCAGTTTGAGCTGGAGTTCTTAGCAGCCACTTCCCCCTCTCTCTACGCCATGCTGCTTTCCCTTGAGGGAGACCTCGACGCCCTTGACATACCGACACCTTGCACGTACCATGAGGCCGTGTTAGGGAAGTAGGCCTCTCAGTGGAAAGCGGCTATGGATGCAGACTTAGCGTCTTGGGGATCCACAGGCACGTATGTCGACGCAGTTCCCCCTCCCAGGGCGAACGTTGTCGATGGCATGTGGCTCTTCAAGGTGAATCGGCCGCCTGGTTCACCACCTATGTTCAAAGCGCGCTACGTGGCTATGGGTTTCAGTCAGCGTGAGGGAGTTGACTTCTTCTAGATTTTTGCCCCGACCCCGAAGATGACTACTCTTCAGGTATTACTGCACGTAGCAACACAGCGTGATTACGAGATGCACTCCCTTGAATTCTCCACTGCGTTTCTCCAGGGTCACCTATACGAGGAGATCTGGCTGCGCCGTCCTCTTGGCTTCAGTGACACCTTCCCACCTGGGACCCAATGGAGCCTGAGGTGGCCAGTCTATGGTCTCCGCCAGTCACCCCGTGAGTGGCACGACAGTCTTCGCTTCACGCTTCGTGACCTTGTGTTCCGTCCTTTTTCTGCCGACCCGTCGCTCTTTCTTCGCACTAGTTCCACTCCTTTCTTTATACTAGTGTACGTCGACGACTTGGTCTTTGCTACAGCAGACAGGGCAGCTCTGACTGGGGTGAAATCCAAACTGCAGAAGAGACACAAGTGCACTGACTTCGGTGAACCGTAGTGCTACCTTGGCCTGTAGATCACGAGGGACAGAGCCGCTCGCACCATCACACTGCCTCAGTCACACATGGTGCAGCAGGTCCTTCGGCGGTTCGGGTTTCAGTTCTCCACCACACAGCCCACTCCTCTTGCCGTTGATCACCGACTCACTTGCCCTTTTCCCTACGAGCCCTTTGAGTCTAGTGGCCCCTACGCAAAACTTGTGGGCTGCCTCATGTACCTGATGACTTGTACTCGGCCGGACATCGCCTTTCCCCTCAACGTCCTCTCTCGCTTTGTTGTGATTGGGAGATACCTTCAAGTTCACTGGACAGCTGCTGTGAGGGTGGCGAAGTACCAGGCGACTACATCAGGCATGGGGCTTGTGCTTGGAGGGACACAACCAGTTGTGTTGACCGGTCACTACGACTCTTCCTACGCTGACGACGTGGAGACTCAGCACTTGACTCGGGGTTACTGCTTCAATCTGGGTGCTGGTGTTGTGTCGTGGAGGTCTACACGGTCGTTGTCTGTGGCTACGTCCAGTGCAGAGGCAGAGATCTACGCTGGTGCCATGGCGGCATAGGAGCTTTGCTGGTTGACCTTCTTGCTCGCCGACCTTGGTGAGCGGCCTCGCTCTGCACTGACCTTGTACGCTAACAACAAGGTCATGATCCTCCTGTGTTGAGAGCCTTAACTGGAGAGCAGAGTGAAGCATATTGACGTGAGGTACTTCCTCCTACGAGAGTTGCAGCGACGCGGCCAGGCACGCTTGGACTTTGTGGCCTCAGAGGCCAACACTGCCGACGTCTTCACCAAGGCCTTGGCGCTTGGTGATCACCACAGGTTTTGTGTGCAGTTGGGGCTTATTGAGGTAGGCTCTCGGTTGCTGTAGACTTGTTGTTTGCTCTGCTTGTTGTGCTTTGCTATATATATCCAAGCGAACTCTTGAACTGGCCTTGTGACCGCTGTCTTGTGCTCGGAATTTGTGTGGTGTCATTGAGATCCACCCAGAGCTTGCTTTGGCTCTTGCATTGACTAGTCTTCTGACCGTTTGTTCACCCTGCGTGCTTTGATGCCCCTCACTTAGCCTACGGGGGTGTTTCAAATGTTGTTATATGTGCTTAGGCTACAGTGAGTAGCACTCTAAGGAGTACAACACTTGTAGGGTTGCTATTTGTATCTCTTGATATTCCTAGTTCACACATTCCGTTGCATTCACTTTCTTAGAAATAGTTGTGTTGCATCATACCAAAATGATTAGGTGCAAAAACGCAATTTATATGTTGTAAAGAAACAAATTATTCTTATTTATAGTATGAAAACTTTGTACATCTGTGTTGTTACATCGCTGATTGTCAAACTGTATGTTTGTCTTATCTCTAGGCTATAGTGGGTTAGCCTACAAAGGGTACAACACTTTAGGGTTAGGTACTTGTACTCATGCATGCTACCTAGTCCACCATTCCTGCCTGCTTATTCTAACATGGTATTAGAGCAGAATCGTTCCTAGGGCCCACCGAACGTTCCGCCCCTATAGTCGCGCTGCCCTTGCAGCCCGCGTGCTGCCCCTGCGACCGCGCTGCCCCTGCAGCCGTGCTCGCCCCTGTGACCATGCTGCCCCTGCAGCCGTGCTCGTCCCTGCGACCGTGCTGCCCCTGCAGCCGTACTCGCCCCTGCGACCGTGCTGCCCCTGCAGCCGTGCCTGCCCCTGCGACCGTACTGCCCCTGCAGCCGTGCCTGCCCTTGTGGCCCGCGTGCTGCCCCTGCAGCCCGCTAGTTTTCCCCTGCAGCCCGTGGGCGCTGCCTCTGCAGCCCGCGCGCCGCCCTGCCGATCCGCTCGTCGCCCCTGTAGCCCGTGGGCGCTGCCCCTGCAGCCTGTGGGCGCTGCCCCTGCAGCCCGTACGCCGCCCGGCAGAGCCACGCGTCGCCCCTGCAGCCCGTATGCCGCCCTGCAGAGCCGCGGATCGCCATTGCAGCCCGTGGGCGCTGCCCCTGCAGCCCGCGCGCCGCCCTGCCAAGCCGCGCCTTGCCCCTGCAGCTCGTGGGCGCTGCCCCTGCAGCCCGTACGCCGCCCTGCAGAGCCGCGCGTTGCCCCTGCAGCCCGTATGCCGCCCTGCAAAGCCGCACGTCGCCCTTGCAGCCCGTGGGCGCTGCCCCTGCAGCCCGCGCGCCGCCCTGCCGAGCAGAGCGTCGCCCTTGCAGCCTGGGCGCCGCCCTGCCGAGCCGCGCGCCGCCCCTACAGCCCGCGCGCCGCCCTGCCGAGCTGCGCGTCGCCCCTGCAGCCTGCGCGCCGCCTTGCCGAGCCGCGCATTGCCCCTGCAGCCCCGGCCGCGCGTAATCCTAAACCCTAAATAATAATAATATATTAAAAAAAAAACTATTGCTGCTGCTGCTACTAGTGCTACTGCTGCTGGTGGTGGAGGTGCTGCTAAGAGTGCTGGAGGTGCAGCCGCCCAACCCCACTGAGCCGCTCTCCTGCTGCTGCTACTCGTGCTACTGCTGCTGCTGGTGGAGGTGCTAGTGGTGCTGGAGGAGCTGGAGGTGCGGGACCTACTGGTGACCGTCGCTGTCTGTCATGGCCACTATCGCGGCAGTTGCTGCGGCCAGGGGTGGACAGCAGCGGGCACTGCCTCTCCCGGACGACCCCACCCCTCAGTAGTTTCGTGAGAGGGTTGTTCAGCGAGGCAGGCCTAGTGGTGGAGGTTATCGTTGTGTTAAGGATGCTGCTTTTGGTGCTAGTGAGTCTACTGCCACTCCAGGTGCTAGTGAGTCTGCTGCCGCTCCAGGTGCTAGTGATTCTGCTGCTGCTCTAGGTGCCCGTGAGTATGCCGACCCTCTAGGTGCTAGTGCGTCTACTGCCACAGGTCCTGCCTCCGCTGAGGTCTTGCACACTTTCACACTTGACTCAGGCGCGTCACGTTGCTTCTTTCGTGATTGCGCCACAGTCACACCACTCACAGCACCTGTCCCAGTCTCACTGGCTGACCCCTCTGGAGGCCCAGTAGTTGCGAGAGCCTCCACGGTCCTCCCTTGTCCAACAGACCCCTCCGGTTCTCTGTCAGGTCTCCACCTCCCCACGTTCTCGACGAACTTGGTGAGCAGCGCTGCCATTCAGGATGTCTGGGTTGATACCTTTATTCCTGGAGGGCAGCGTGTGGCGATCTGTACGTGCTCCCGGACTGGCCGTCACCTGGCTACGTTCACTCGACAGCCTGGGTCAAGTCTGTACACACTGACCACTGCGTCTGCACAGGTGGCTGAGTCAGGTCAGGTGGCTGCGGCGAGTCGGGCGTCTGCGTCGGGACAGTTAGCTGCGTCTTGCTCGTGCAGAGTACTCACGCACGAGACTCAGCGCTGGCACCACCATCTTGGTCACCCCTCCCTGCCGTGTCTACGCAGTATGCACTCCCGTCTCCTTGTCTCTGGCCTCCCCAGGACCCTGCCCCCCCTGCCGCGCTCGCTTGCCCCGCCGTGCCTTCCTTGCGTCGAGGGGCGGCAGCGCCCCGCTTCTCACTCGTCCAAGTTTCCTCCGACCACTGCTCCTCTGCAGACTCTCCACCTGGACGTGTGGGGCCCGGCCCCAATCGGTGGAACGAACCAGGAGCGCTACTTCCTGCTGGTTGTTGACGACTACATACGCTACACCACCGTCTTCCCCTTGCGGCGCAAGACGGATGTCAGCGGTGTTTTGATCCCCTGGATCCATGCTACTCGTCTCCAGCTGCACGAGCGTTTTCAGCAGAACTTCCCAGTCTTGCGTCTGCACTCTAACAGGGGTGGTGAGTTCTCCTCTGGCGTCCTTGAGACGTTTTGTCAGGATGAGGGCATCGCCCAGTCGTTCACGCTTCCAGCCTCTCCGCAGCAAAATGGGATCGCTGAGCGTCGCATTGGCCTGATCATGGAGGTTGCTCGTACCTCCATGATCCATGCAGCTGCTCCCCATTTCCTGTGGCCGTTTGCGGTCCGATACGCCGCGCATCAGCTCAACCTCTGGCCCCGTGTCTCTGCTCCAGAGACCTCGCCCACACTCCGTTGGACGGGACAGCCCGGTGATGCGTCGTCGTTTTGGGTCTGGGGCGCGCTCTCCCTTGTTCGCGATACCAAAGCGAGCAAGCTCTCTCCTCGCACTCTCCGCTGTGTCTTCTTAGGCTTCCCCACCGACGCTCCGCCCTGGCAGTTCTACCACCCTGCCTCGTGTCGTGTTCTGTCCTCTCAGGACGTCACCTTTGACGAGTCGGTCTGTTACTACCGACTTCACCCGCACGCGTCCCACCCGGTCCCCCTCGCGCCTCTCTTCCTGGTACCAGTCCCCCCCCCCCCCCCCCCCCGGGTGCTGTGGACTCTGGAGCTGAGGCTGCTGGAGCTGGGCCTGGGGGTGGTACGTCTCGGGGTGTCCACTCTCCTTGTTTGGCTACCCCCCTCGGTTTCCCGCCTCTGCAGCCTTCTGCAGTGGACACTGGAGCTGAGACTGAGGGTGCAGGGACTGAGGGTACTAAGCCTGCGGGTGCTGGGACTGAAGGTACTGAGCCTGCGGGTGCTGGGACTAAGGGCACTGAGCCTGCGGGTGCTGGGACTGAGGGTACTGATCCTGAGGGTAATGAGCCTGGGGGTACTGAGACTTTGGGTGCTGACTCTGGGGGTGCTGAGACTTTGGGTGCTGACTCTGGGGGTGTTGCGAGTCCTTTTGGAGGTCGTGGAGCTGGAGTTACTGGAGCTACTAGGCCTGGAGGTACTACTAGAGGTACTAGAGGTACTACTGGTGCTGGAGGTACTGGAGCTGCTGGTGGTGCTGGAGGTGCTAGAGCTGGAGGTACTAGAGGTGCTTCTGGTACTGGAGGTGCTCGAGCTACCACTAATGGAGGTACTGGAGCTGGACAGCCACCGCATACTGCTCTACTTGAGACGCTCTCGCCGCAGGCGATTCGTGCGTGGGTCGTTCGGCGAGGCAGTCCTGGTGGTGGAGGGTACGGTCCTGCTGGTGCTGGAGCTACTAGTCCAGGAGGTACTAGAGGTGCTGCCGGTGCTGGAGGTACTGGAGCTGGAGGTACTGGAGTTGTGGTGCTGGAGGTACTGCTGTTACTGGAGGTGCTGGGGGTACTGGAGCTGCTGGCACTGGAGGTGCTGGTGCTACTGGTGCTGGAGCTCCGGGAGCTGCTGACCCTGGAGGTGCTGGTGCTGCTGGTGCTGGAGGCGTTGGAGCAGGTGGTGCTACTGGTGCTGGAGGTGCTACTGGTGCTGCTAGCACGGGAGTTACTGGAGGTACTACTGGTGCTGGAGGCGCTGGAGCTGGAGCTGGAGGCACTGGAGGTACTGGAGGTACTATTGGTGCTCAAGGTGCTGGCGATGTCGGAGCTCGTGGTACTGGAGGTGCTGGTGCTACTGGTGCTGGAGGTGTTGTTGGGGGTACTGAAGAAGCTGCTCGTGCTGGAGGTAGGGGAGCTACTGGTGCTCTTCGCCACCTTCTCAGTCTTCCGCCATGTGCTACTGACTTCCCTGTGGCAGGTACTACTCCTCAGTAACTGTTTCCACTTGCGGACCAGTCGCAGCCGCCACTGCTACCACACTCCCCACTGCCTGCTCCCGCTCCTTACACTGCGGTGACACAGTCTCTGACCGAGCGTCGAGAGCCTGAGACTCGTGCTTCCACCCCTTAGCGTCGAGAGCCAGAGTCTAGCTTTGACCTTAATCCCGAGCCTAGAGCTGCTGTCCGTGCTCGTGTTCCTCATGTTCGTCGTCCATGTGCTCCGGCTGTCCCGGGCACTCATGATATGACACTCCGTCCTTCCTCTGTTCCACAGCGTGTTGTCCTACTGTGTACCGCATAGACTACCTTGCAAGCCTTGTCTCTGACCCTGACACTGCCTGTCCTCTGTCCATCGGGGGTGATACTGCCCTTGGCTGTACTGCCCTTGGTAGTACTGCCCTTGGCTGTGACGTTCTTCAGGACAGACAGAAGGAGCTGGAGTGCCTTGCGGCCACTTCACCCCATCACGCGACCATGCTGCTTGCCCCTGAGGGAGACCCGGATGCACTTGACATCCCCTATGAGGATCTAGGATCGAGCTCAGAAAAGAGAATGTGAATTGAATGAATCACCTGGGTACAACACGAGGCTATATATAGGCTCGACACAAGGCCCCGTAACCAGGTGTTACGCGAAGGTTCCGCGGGCCGCGTAGCGTCCCGAACAGATCCTTACCGAATTCGGTAGAAGGCAATTCGGTGGCAACCGAAAAGCCAGAATTTGGTGCACGCAACCTAGCTCGGTGCTATAACTATAATATAGGAAAGCACCTAGCCTGGGAAATCAAGCAATTCATGCATGCATATAATCATCCTATGATAGAAATAGCATGATAAAGTAAAGGCAAGCAAGCATAGCTGGCATAAGCCGTCGTACTCTCACACGTCCCCCCCTCAAAGCTGGGTGGCGTGAGATACACCCTGCTTGACAAGATAGTCCTTGAGAGCACGGCGTGCATTGCCCATATCAGCTTCTGCAACCCAACTGTCCTTAGTGGGGTCGTATCCCTTCCAGCGTATCAGGAACTAGAGGGTCTTGCCGCCGCGGCGCCGATGAGTGAGAACGCGCTCCACTTTGTACTCTGGTTCATCCTGTACGAGAACCGGTGGTGGTGGCGGTAGTTGCCGTCCCTGGAACTGTTGGTTGGGGTCCTTGTAGGGCTTCAGTAGCTGGACATGGAAAGTGTTGTGAAGCTTCCATGTATCTGATAAGCGCAAGCGGAATGTAACTGGTGTCACCTGTGCCTCAACGAGAAAAGGACCACAGAAGCGAGGCCGGAGTTTGGATGGGAGGTGAGACATGTTCAAGTTGCGCGTGTCAAGAAGCACCTGATCTCCGACTGCTTCTGAGTGATCACGTCGCTGACGATCGGCATACTACTTCTGGGAGTTCTGCATCGTGGTGAGACGTCGTTGAGTCTTCTCCCATAGCTGCTGCATGGTGGTGACGAAATCACGTGCGGCTTGGACGTGTGCCGGTGTAGTTGGTTGCTGTGGTGTGAGTGGTTCCCGTCCGTAACACAGGAAGAAAGGAGTTTTCCCTATGGCCGCATGTGATGCGTTGTTGTAAGCGAACTCTAGGGTCGGTAACTGTGTGTCCCAATGGCTGACGTCGTCCTTGCAAGCTGTGCGTAGTAACTGTTCAACCACTTGATTGAGTCGCTCTGTCTGTCCGTCAGTCTGGGGGTGGTATGCAGAAGACATTGCAAGCTTTGTCCCCAAAAGTCCCATGAGCTTCTCCCAGAACTTACTGGTGAATTTTGGGTCTCTTTCTGAGATGAGTGTAGCGGGGATGCCGTGGATGGTGATGATGAGGTCGAAGAAGAGGCGAGCAGTTGCTTGAGCTGTAGCTGTGGCGTTGGTCGGTATGAAGTGACCCATTTTTGGAGAACTTATCGATGACTACGAGGATGGAATCGTGCCCCAGTGAGGTCGAAGGAAGTCCTGTGATAAAGTCGAGGCTAACGACCTGCCATGGCTGCTCCGGTACGGGTAGAGGCTGAAGTAACCCTGCTTTTTTCTGCTTGCTACTCTTCATCCGCTGGCACGTATCGCAAGAGGTGACGAACTGCTGCACGTCTGCTGCCATCCCGGGCCAGTAGTAATACTTCGCTATCCCTGCTAACGTCTTGTTTCTCCCGAAATGTCCCGCGTAAGGTACGTCGTGAAACTCCTCCAATAGGATCTACCGTAGCGGGGCGTAATTCGGTACCCAATCTTTCCTGAACCCTTCCTTACAGCTAAGTCTTTCTCCCACTGTAACAACTTCTTGGTCTGTGCTGTAGCGATTTCTGTGTCCACTGAGTACCCATGTTGGAATAGACCCTTGAGCAGAGGGCTCATCCCGTCGAGCTGGATGCCTGCTACATGTCCGGGGCGGCTCAACCCATCTGCCTTCTCATGTAGCCCGGGCTTGAAGACGATGTCGTAGTGGAAGTGAGTTTCCTGGAAGTCCACCCGCCGCACCTGTCGTCGTGAGAGCGTCGGCTGCTACTTAAGATATTTGAGACTGCAGTGGTTAATACAGACTATAGTCTTGACTCCCTCTAGGTAACACCTCCACGCCTTGAAGGCTATGACTATCGCTAAGGCTTCCTTGTCATGGATGGGGTGGTTTAGTTCTGCTCCGTGTAGCTTCTTACTGAGGTAGGCGATGGGCTGCAAACTGCGTCCGTGATCCTGCATCAGTACTGCTTGTCAGAACTTATAGCTTACTTGTTTCTGTAGGCTATAGTGGGGTATCCCATAGGGGGTACAACCCAATTAGGGTTTCCTATTTGTACTCACTTCGTTCATAGTCATTTCATTCTCGTTCTTTGTTTCCACATGGAATCAGAGCAGGTTCCCTCCTAGGGACTGCTTCTAGGGCCCACCGAACCGCGCCCCGAGGCGCGTTTTTTTTTAGCGACCCGTCGTGTCGCCCCTAGCGGACCGTTGCGCCGCCCTTCCCCTCGCGGCTCCGCCGCCCTTCCCTAGCGGCCCCGCCGCCCTTCGATCGCGGCCCCGCCGCCCTCTGCTACGCGGCCCCGCCGCCGCCCTTCGATCGCGGCCCCGCCGCCCTCGGCTACGCGGCCCCGCCGCCCTCTGCCTCGCGGCCCCGCCGCCCTCTGCTACGCGGCCCCGCCGCCCTCTGCTACGCGGCCCCGCCGCCCTCTGCTACGCGGCCCCGCCGCCCTTCGATCGCGGCCCCGCCGCCCTTTGCCACGCGGCCCCGCCGCCCTCTACTACGCGGCCCCGCCGCCCTCTGCTACGCGGCCCCGCCGCCCTTCGATCGCGGCCCCGCCGCCCTCTGCTACGCGGCCTCGCCGCCCTCTGCTACGCGGCCCCGCCGCCCCCTGCTACGCGGCCCCGCCTCTCTCTTCGGTCGCGGCCCCGCCGCCCTCTGCTACGCGGCCCCGCCGCCCTCTGCTACGCGGCCCCGCCGCCCTCTTCGGTCGCGGCCCCGCCGCCACTCTGCTACGCGGCCCCGCCGATCCGCCCAGCAGCAGCCGCCGCCGCCTGAGCCGCCGCCGAGCCGCCGCCGAGCCGTCGCCGAGCCGCCGCCGAGCCGCCGCCGAGCCGCCGCCGAGCCGCCGCCTGAGCCGCCGCCGAGCCGCCAGAGCCGCCGCCGAGCCGCCCGTGACGCCCGAGCCGCCCGCGCCGCCCAGCAGCAGCCGAGCCGCCGCCGAGCCGCCGCCGCCTGAGCCGCCGCCGAGCCGCCGCCGAGCCGCCGCCGAGCCGCCGCCGAGCCGCCCGCGCCGCCCGAGCCGCCTGCGGAGCCGTGCTGCTGTTCCTCTGCTGCTGACCTACCCGCCTCTCCCAGCCCGGTGAGATTTTCAGCTGCTGTCATGGCCACCCCCAATGTTCTTACCTTTGACGCTGAGGGGAGGGCCATTGACTTTGCCGTCTGGATTGAAGACCTGCAGCTGTACTTACTGTGTGATGCGATAGATGAGGTCTCTCTCTTTGACTTTGTCTCTGGCGCTGTCCCTGCCCCACCTGCTGATGCTGACTCTGCCGTTCGCTCCAAGTGGGCGACCCGCGATGCTGCTGCACGTCTTGCTGTGCGTCGCCACCTCCCTTCCTCTGAGCGTGCCCACTTTAGTCAGTGCAAGACCGCTCAGGCCTTGTACGACGCTGTAGTTGCACGCTACTCCTCCCCTTCCTCCGCTACCCTTAGCCGCCTCATGCTACCGTTTCTCTTCCCTGACCTCGCTTCCTTTCCCACTGTCGCTGACCTCGTTACCCACCTCCGTGCTAGTGACACCCGCTACCGCGCTGCCCTTCCTGCTGAGTTCCGCGCTGCGAACCCTCCTCCCATGTACATCACTCTCTACTTTCTCGTCACCCGTCTCCCTGAGTCCCTTCGTGTCGTTAGGGACCAGTTTCTCTCTGTCTGTCCCACCACTCTCACTGTCGACCTCCTTGAGGAGTCCCTGCTAGCGGCTGAGAAGAGTATTGTCGCTGTAGGGGCCTCTCGGGGTGACCCTCGCACCCCTATCTTTGAGGGGTGTGGTCCTTCCCCCCTGCTGCCCTCTGTCGCCTCTGCCGCTGCGGCCGACCTCACTGGTTTTGAGTCGGTCGGCGCGGCGTCTGCCCCCAGCGGCAGACGCCGCGCTGGCAAGGGCAAGGGGGGCAAGGGAGCGGGTGGAGCTAGAGGGGGCGGTGGAGGAGGCGGTGGGGGTGGCGGGGGGAGTGGGGGTGGCGGTGGGGGTGGTGGCGGGAGTGGAGGTACTGGTGGCGGCGGTGGAGGCGGAGGTGGCGGCGGAGGTGGTAGCGGAGGAGGCGGTGGGAGCGGTGGGAGCGACGGTCCTGGTGGGGGAGGTGGAGGTGGAGACGGGGGTGGCGGTGGAGGCGGGGGTGGCAGTGGTGGCGGGGGTCGGAGTGGCTCGTCCCAGCGGAGCAGCTCCGGGGGTGGTCAGCGCCAGCAGCAGCAGCAGCAGCAGCCGCAGCAGCAGCCACAGCAGCAGCAGCGCTCTCGCACCGTCCCCGCCCCTCAGCAGCTCCGTGAGTGGTACTCGCAGCGTCAGCGTGGTGGTGCGCTTGGTCCTTGCCCCTACGTTCTCCGCACCGGTGACCGTGCAGGGGAGAGGTGTGGAGGCGCCCACACTGCCCGCCGCTGCTTTGGCCGCCTGACTGACGCCTGGCGTCAGCAGTTTCCGGAGGCAGCTGAGATCCCCCGCTGGGGAGAGCTGTCTAGGGCTGGTGTAGCTATTTATGATCTTGATTTTGATGCTATTCTCTCTGCTATGTATGCTGCGATTGGTAGTGATGAGGATGACTGTTACCGGTGTTTCCCGCCCGACCCGGGCATTGGTACTGCCGCGTCAGGTACTAGTGAGGCTGCTGCTCTAGGTGCCAGTGCGTCTGTGCTCTCAGGTGCTGGTGAGTCTGCCCTCTCAGGTACTGTGTCGGCTTCGGCCTCTCACACCTTCACCCTTGACTCTGGAGCGTCTCGCTCCTTCTTTCGGGACCGCACCACTCTCACGCCGCTGAGTCGGCCGGTTGCGGTGTCCCTGGCTGACCCCTCTGGGGGGCCTGTCCTGTCTCGCTTCTCCACTGTCCTCCCGTGTCCGGCGGCCCCCTCTGGCACCCTGACTGGTCTCTACCTCCCCTCGTTCTCGACGAACTTGGTGAGTGGTGCTGACCTCCAGGATGCGGGTGTCCACCAGTTCACCCCTGCTCGTCAGCGGGTGACCCACTGCACGGAGGCGGATACAGGTCGCCACCTGGCTACGTTTACACGTCGGCCAGGGTCGAGCCTGTACACTCTGACCACTGCTTCTCCTCCAGGTGCTGAGTCTGGTAGGGTCACTTCGTCTGGTCAGGTGTTTGCTGCAGCGTCCAGGTCTGGTCCTGAGTCTGCCCCCTGCTCGTGCCGTCGTTTGTCTCACGAGACCCTCCTCTGGCACCACCGCCTTGGCCACCCCTCTCTGCTTCGGCTCAGAGGCATGGCCTCGCGAGTCCTTGTGTCTGGTCTTCCCCGGTCTCTCCCTCCCCTTCCTCCGGGCCCTGGCCCCACCTGTGTCCCCTGTGTCGAGGGGCGCCAGCGTGCTGCCCCTCACTCCTCCCAGTTTCCTCCGACAGAGGCCCCGTTGCAGACGCTTCACATGGATGTGTGGGGCCCAGCCCGCGTCCGTGGACAGGGTCAGGAGCGCTACTTCCTGCTGGTGGTTGACGACTACTCGCGTTACACCACAGTCTTCCCCTTGCGCAGCAAGGGTGAGGTCACTGCGGTGTTGATCGACTGGATCCGCGCAGCTCGTCTCCAGCTTCGGAGGAGCTTTGGCTCTGACTTCCCTGTTTTGCGTCTGCACTCGGACAGAGGCGGAGAGTTCTCCTCTGGCCTCCTGAGTGCCTACTGTCGTGCGCGAGGCATCCGTCAGACCTTCACGCTTCCGGACTCACCGCAGCAGAATGGGATTGCTGAGCGCCGCATTGGCATGGTCATGGACGTCGCTCGTACGTCCATGATGCATGCGGCTGCTCCCCATTTTCTGTGGCCGTTTGCGGTCAGGTATGCTGCGCACCAGATCAACCTCCACCCCAGGGTCTCTCGCCCGGAGACCTCCCCAGCCCTGCTGTGGACGGGGAAGGTTGGCGATGCGTCGGCGTTCCGGGTCTGGGGATCTCGGGCGTTTGTTCGCGACCTGTCTGCGGACAAGCTATCCCCTCGTGCTTCTCCCTGCGTCTTCCTGGGGTTCCCCCCCGACGCCCCTGGGTGGCAGTTTTACCACCCCACCTCTCGACGTGTTCTGTCCTCCCAGGACGTCACGTTCGACGAGTCGGTACCCTACTACCGCCTCTTCCCCTACCGCACTCCGTCCCTCCCCCCACCCCCGCTCTTCTTGGTACCAGGTCCCCCCCCGGTAGTCCCCCTCCCCCCTCAGGGTCCTGCCCCTTCAGGTGACTCTGGTGCTGCTGCGGGAGCTGAGCCTGGGGGTGCGGCGTCTGGGGGTGCTGAGCCTGGAGGTGCCGAGTCTGGGGGTGCTGAGCCTGGGGGTGCTGAGCCTGGGGTTGCTGAGCCTGGGGGTGCTGAGCCTGGGGGTGACGTGCCTGGGGGTGCTGTGTCTAGGGGTGCTGAGCCTGGAGGTGCTGTGCCTGGGGGTGCTTCGTCTCGCCGGGAGCCACTCTCCCCACAGGAGCTGCGTGAGTGGTTTGCCGGGCGCTGGAGGCGTGCTGCTGGTGCTGGTGGTTCTTCGACTGCAGAGGGTACTGCTGCTGCGCGCCCCGCCGGCGCTCGTACTGTGGGTGCTGGAGCTGCTGAGTCTGAGAGTTCTCCTGGAGCTGGTCCTGCTGAGGGTGTTGGTCCTGAGCCTGCCGTTGGCGGCCCGACTGACAGTGCTCCTGGTGCTGCGGCTGGAGGTTCTGGAGCTTCTGGTGGTGCTGCTGGAGGTGCTACTGGAGTGGGTGCTCCTGCCGGGGCTGCTGGTGCTGTTCCTGCTGTTTCTAGCGTCGCCGCGCGGCCCCGACCGTACTTCGTTCCGCTCCTGCAGCAGGTTCTTGGTCTTACACCTCCTCCTCCTCCCTTAGAGGGTCCGCAGCCTGTCCGGTCACAGCCACAGCTACAGCCTGCCTCCCCTTTGCCTGCTCCTTCTCCCTACGCTGGTCCGACTGGAGGTCTTACTGAGCGTCGTGAGCCTGCGTCTCGTCCTGTGTCGCCTGTTCGTACTGAGCGCGCTAGTGGTCGCGGGTCGCGTCAGCGTCCTCCTCCTGTCCCTGGCACGCACCGGATGTCACTGCGTCCGTCCACTGCTCCTCTGCGTGCCCCTTTGCCTTCTCCTCCTGCTTCCTCTCTTCCTGCTCTTGCCGACCCGGAGTCGGACGCCCTTCGTGCTGCCAGTCCTACTGTCACGCGTCTCCTGGCTACTGCTGTCACTGACCCCTCCTTCGAGTCGTCTGCTGCGTCTGCCCTTGTCACTGAGCTTGTCGACTTTGCTGCGCGCTGTCGTCTAGACTACGCTGCTCGTCTTGTCTCTGAGTCCGCCTGTCCTCCGTCCGTCGGGGGTGAGTGTGCCCTTGGCACGGACGTCCTTGAGGACAGGCAGGAGGAGTTCCAGTGTCTGGCCGCCGCTTCACCTCGTCTCGCGTCTGTACTGCTAGCCCCTGAGGGAGACCCGGATGCACCAGACATCCCGACTCCGCGCTCTTACGCGGAGGCGATAGAGGGTCCCTACTCCTCTCAGTGGCAGGCAGCTATGGATGCAGAGATGGCTTCCTGGAAGTCCACAGGCACCTACGTTGACGCTGTTCCCCCTCCTGGGGCGAACATCGTCAGTGGCATGTGGATTTTCAGGGTGAAGCGGCCGCCGGGTTCTCCGCCTGTTTTCAAGGCGCGTTACGTGGCTCGTGGCTTCAGTCAGCGGCAGGGGGTTGACTACTTTCAGACCTTCTCCCCCACCCCGAAGATGACCACTCTTCGGGTTCTGCTACACGTTGCTGCTCACCGTGACTACGAGCTGCACTCTCTCGACTTCAGCACAGCTTTCTTGCAGGGCAGCCTGCACGAGGAGATCTGGCTGCGTCGCCCACCTGGCTTCACTGGGTCTTTCCCTCCTGGTACCCAGTGGAGTCTCCGGCGTCCAGTCTACGGTCTCCGCCAGGCGCCACGTGAGTGGCACGACACACTGAGGACTACGCTCGCGGCACTTGGGTTTGCTCCTTCCACTGCCGACCCGTCGCTGTTTCTGCGCACCGACACCTCTCTGCCGCCGTTCTACATCCTCGTGTACGTCGACGACTTGGTCTTTGCCACAGCTGACACTGCTGGACTCGCCTACGTGAAGTCCGAGCTGCAGAAGAGACACACGTGCACTGACCTGGGTGAACTGCGCAGCTACCTTGGCTTGCAGATCACCCGGGACAGAGCACGCCGCACCATTACCCTGACTCAGTCACACATGGTGCAGCAGGTCCTTCAGCGCTTCGGCTTCACGTACTCCTCGCCTCAGGCCACTCCTCTGCCTACTCGCCACTCGCTCTCAGCTCTGCCTTCGGATGAGTCCGTAGAGTCGAGTGGCCCGTTTGCAGAGCTTGTTGGCTGCCTCATGTACCTGATGACCTGCACACGACCTGACCTCGCATACCCTCTTAGCATTCTCGCACGCTTTGTTGCTCCTGGGAGACACCGACCAGAGCACATGGCTGCAGCGAAGAGGGTGTTGCGCTACTTGTGCAGTACGTCGGGCATGGGGCTAGTGCTTGGAGGGCGCAGTCCAGTGGTCCTCACTGGGCACGCAGACGCTTCTTGGGCTGACGACCAGGCTACGCAGCGGTCGTCACAGGGTTACACCTTCAGCCTTGGTTCCGGCTCTGTCTCGTGGCGGGCTACCCGCTCGTCTTCTGTTCTCGGCTCCAGTTGTGAGGCTGAGATCTACGCTGGGGCTATGGCTGCACAGGAGTTACGCTGGCTCACCTACCTGCTGACCGACCTTGGAGAGCAGCCTCGTTCTCCTCCAGTCCTGTACGTAGACAACAAGGCCATGCTGGCCTTGTGTCGAGAGCAGCGACTGGAGCACAGAACGAAGCACATTGCTCTTCGTTACTTTCTTGCTCGTGAGCTACAGCAGCGTGGACAGCTGCGACTTGCGTACGTGGCCTCTGAGGCCAACACTGCTGATGTCTTCACCAAGGCACTTGCGCCTTGTGATCATCAGCGTTGCTGCACGCAGTTGGGTCTTGTGCCTGTCTTGCCTCACTTGCTCTCCTCTTGACCTTGCTTGTACTTTCGCATATATATACTCTTGTTCTTGTATATCTCTATATATGATCTTGCATGTGAACTGGCCTTGTGGCCTCTGAACTTGTGCTCGGAATGCGTGGTGACTTTGTGATCCACCCTGAGCTTTGCTTTGCTTTGCTTGACTGGTCTTGTGACCCCTTGTTCTCCCCCACTTTGCCTATGGGGGTGTGTCAGAACTTATAGCTTACTTGTTTCTGTAGGCTATAGTGGGGTATCCCATAGGGGGTACAACCCAATTAGGGTTTCCTATTTGTACTCACTTCGTTCATAGTCATTTCATTCTCGTTCTTTGTTTCCACACTGCTCCGACAGCTTGGTCACTAGCGTCTGCTTCCACCACGTAGTCCTTGTCTGGATCCGGTAAGATGAGTACTGGCGCTGTAGTCAGTGCTATCTGTAGCTGCTCCATGGCTTGCTGATGAAGGGTATCCCATTTCTAGGGCGTATCCTTTTTCAGTAGGTCGGTCAATGGCGCTGCTATCTTAGCGTACTGCGGCACGAACCTGTTATAGTAGTTGGCGAAGCCTAGGAACTGCTGCAACTCCTTCACGTTCTCCGGTACTTTCCACTTCTTAACGGCTTCGATTTTCCGCGGGTCCACGTGTACGCCCTCGGCACTCACCATGTGCCCGAGAAACTACACCTTCTTCAGGGCGAAGTCGCTCTTCGACAGCTTCACGTAGAACTTGTTTTTCCGCAGGATCTTGAACACCTTCCGCATATGCTCCACATGCTCCTTCATGTTCTTCGAGTAGATAAGAATGTCGTCCAGGTACACCACTACGCACTCGTCCAGTAGGGGTCGTAAGATGTGATTCATCTCCGCCTGAAACGTTGTTGGTGCGTTGCAGAGTCCGGAAGGCATCACCAAGTATTCGTAGGAGCCGTATCTGGTACGGAACGCCGTCTTGTGGATCGAGTTGTCCGCCATCTTGATCTGCCAGTAACCCGACCGAAGGTCCAACTTCGAAAAGACTATTGCACCACGCAGTTGGTCCAGTAGGTCGTCTATGTGCGGTATGGGGTATTTGTTTTTAACTGTCCGTTTGTACGGTAGTCGATGCACATCCGTAGACTGCCGTCTGGTTTTCGAGTGAAGAGGACTGGTGCACTGTAGGGAGAGGTGGATGGGCGGATCAGTTGTCGGTCCAGTAGATACTCTATCTGTTTCTTCATGTCTGTCAGTTCGGTCGGACTCAGTCGGTATGGTGCACGTGAGACAGGTTTCGCACCTGGTTCCTCCACGATCTCGTGCTCGTGGGTGCGTGCTGGAGGTACTCCTGCGGGTAGGTCGTCGGGCATTATATCTTTGTACTGCTCCAACACCTCCTTTACTGCTGTAGGTAGCTCCGAACTCGGCTTCTCCTCCTCTACTGCTGCCATAACGAGTGCTAAGTATCCCGTCTTACTCTTGTTCACAGTCCGTTCGAACCGTGCCTGTGTCGTTTCATCAACGCTCCCTGTATCCGTCCAGCTTCGCAGCTCCACTCGTTTCCCGTTGTTGTAGATGCACGCCTTCCTGTTGACCCAGTCGATCTTGGGGTTGAACCGCTTCAAGAAATCTCGCCCCAAGATGAAATCTAAACCCTTGATGTTCGTGATCGGCAACGTCGGCTTCCACCTTAGCGCCCCTATATGCAACTGCAGTGATGCTTCGCCGTGGATGGGAAGTTTCGTACCGTCCACCATTGTTGCCGTGAACTTGGTCTCCTCCGAAAATTCTCCAATTTTCTCCAACGTCACGTGGTCGCACACCGAGTGAGATGCACCGCAGTCCACCAGTGCTTGGAGGCGTCGCCCATTGCATAACATCTCGAGGAGTAGTGGTTTCTGCTGCTCTGAGTAACCGTAGATGGTCTCGCTTATAGGATCGTAGGGTACGTCAAATAGATCATCCCTCGGTCCCGCGCTCGAAGCTGCTGACTCCATATCAGTTTCCAACTGAGCAGGGTTAGAAGGATTTTTCCGAGGCCGATTCAGCTTCGTCTTGGCCTGAAACCTTCCCTTAAGCCTTTGCAGCTGTGTAGGCTTCACCTGTGGGCAATAGGGAGCCTTAACAACGTGCTGCGGGGAGAAAATATGAACTCCTTGGAACGCACGACCCTTTTCAACACTCCGGAGTGGTTTGCCCAACTTCTCAGGTACCTGAATAATGTCTGAAGGCTTTTTCTTGGCCTTGAAATCTCCCCTGAATATTTTAAAGGCTTGAAAACCTCGAGAGGGAATATTCTTACTCTCGGGGGTGTTCGGCTGGAGTTTCCCGGTCGGTGCAGAGTCTTGTTTCGCGGAGCCTCCATTTGTCTCGGCGATTTCCCCTGTTGCCGGCCAGTCGTGGCGTTTTAAATTCGCGCCATCATGTCCTCCTTTTTTCGCCATCGTGGATGTCGCACTGTTCTTGCCCTGCAGCTCCGCTCGTGCCTTCTTCATTTTCCAACTCGCCAAGCATCGATGTCCTGCTGCGCCGCAGAATTCGCACTTCTCATATTTTGTCGGCCGCTGCTTCGCGTCGATCTTGTCCATATCCATCGGGTCGGCGGTCGTGGGTGGTGCCGATCGCTTCGTGTCGAATGATATGTTCGGCACGTGGCGTCGTGTCTCGGGCTCACAACGCATTAGCGCATCAAATCTCTCTGCTGCACACACCATGTCGCGGTAGTTGTTGTAGTTTGCGGCAATCACCTGTCGGCGGACTTCCATTTTTAGCCCCTCAGTATACGCTTGGATTTTTTCCCCTTCGGTCAGGTCGATAATTCGGTTGAAGAGGCTCTCCATCTGCTGCATGTACTGTGTTACACTGCCGAACTGTTTATGCCGATGAATCTGCTGTCGCGCCATGTAGCTGGAGTTGATTGGTTCGAAACGTTGAAATAAAGCTTCCCGAAACTGCTTGCATGACCCCTCGCCTCGGATCTTATTGTTGTTGTGAATCCGCTCGAGCGCTGGGCCTTGTAACAGTGTCGCTGCGAGCCGAATCCGCATTGCATCGTGTGTCGGGGTCGTACAGCCAACGACCTCGAAGTAAATTTCGAGAGTCGCAATGAATCGACGAACGTCACTGTCTCTCGCATTCGGATTGAACGTCTCCGCTAGCCTCAGACGTGCCGCCTCAAGATTCACTGTAGCCGCTGCCGTTGCTGCTGGGTTAAGTGTCGGTGTCGACGCTGCTGCTGCTGACATCACTGCTGCATTCCCCGCTGCGTTCGCTGCTGCTATGGCGGCTGCCGACTGGTTCGCGAGAAGCTCCTCTATTCGCTGGAGTGCCGCTTGCGTCTGGTCCAGGCCGGTGTGTAACTCCGTATTTTTCCGTACGGAATTATCACCGTTTTCCTCCATTTGGCGATTTATAAGAAGATTTGCGACGAAAAAATATGAATTTTAGGCGCTGGTCATCTTAGTATGAGTCGAGTTGACTGCAGAATTGACGAGGGCTGATTCTGTAGGTCGCGTTATTCTCCCTTAGTCGAAATTCGCGTCTGATCTCGGCCGTTGAGAAGAAATTCGATGCGACGCTCCAAATTCCAACGTTTTTGGGCGAAATTCTCGAGGAAGTTGAGATTCGAATCGATCCGATGGTCGAAATTCCAACTTTTTCGCCACAGGACCTGAGGAGTGTTCGAAAACCCCTTCAAGGGGGACGTTAGAAAATAGCGCCGAACTGGTTTACGTACCCGAAATCGGCGCTTTCCGTCGTCGCCCCCACGGTTTTAAAAGCTAGGTTTAAGCGGTCGAAAAACTTCGCTTGCAAATAGGCTCCGATTACCAAGTGTGAGGATCTAGGATCGAGCTCAGAAAAGAGAATGTGAATTGAATGAATCACCTGGGTACAACACGAGGCTATATATAGGCTCGACACAAGGCCCCGTAACCAGGTGTTACGCGAAGGTTCCGCGGGCCGCGTAGCGTCCCAAACAGATCCTTACCGAATTCGGTAGAAGGCAATTCGGTGGCAACCGAAAAGCCAGAATTCGGTGCACGCAACCTAGACTATAATAAAATATAGGAAAGCACCTAGCCTAGGAAATTAAGCAATTCATGCATGCATATAATCATCCTATGCTAGAAATAGCATGATAAAGTAAAGGCAAGCAAGCATAGCTGGCATAAGCCGTCGTACTCTCACATCCCCACCCTGCGCTCCTACAGGGAGGCGATTTCGGGTGAGTACTCCTCTCAGTGGCAGACAGCCATGGACGCAGAGATGGCATCCTGGAAGTCCACAGGCACCTACGTCGACGAGGTTCCCCCACCTGGGGCGAACATCGTCATTGGCATGTGGATTTTCAGGGTGAAGCGGCCGCCAGGTTCTCCGCTTGCCTTCAAGGCACGTTACGTTGCTCGAGGCTTCAGTCAGCGTGAGGGGGTCGACTTCTTTCAGACCTTCTCCCCCACCCCTAAGATGACCACTCTTCGAGTGTTGCTACACGTTGCAGCTCAGCGTGACTACGAGCTGCACTCCCTCGACTTATCGACAGCTTTCTTGCAGGGTAGCCTTCACGAGGCCATCTGGTTGCGCCGTCTGAAGGGCTTCACTGGGTCGTTTCCTGAGGGTATCAAGTGGAGCCTACGACAACCAGTGTACAGCCTGCGTCAGGCGCCCCGCGAGTGGCACGACACACTGAGAAGGACACTTGCGGCTCTTGGGTTTGCTCCTTCTACTGCCGACCCGTCGCTGTTTCTACGCACCGACACACTCTGCCGCCGTTCTACATCCTCGTGTACGTCAACAACTTGGTTTTTGCTACTGCTGACACTGAGGCACTGGCCCTAGTGAAGTTAGAGCTGCAAGAGAGACACACCTGCACTGACCTGGGTGAGCTGCGAAACTATCTTGGCTTGCAGATCACCCGGGACAGAGCACGGCGCACCATCGCCCTGACTCAGTTATACATGGTGCACCAGGTCCTTCAGCGCTTCCGCTTCACGTACTCCTCGCCACAACCCACTCCTCTGGCTACCGGCCACTCGCTCTCAGCTCCACCTTTGGACGAGTCTGTAGAGCCGAGTGGTCCGTACCCAGAGCTTGTGGGTTGCCTCATGTACCTGATGACGTGCTCGCGACCTGACCTCGCGTACCCTCTCAGCCTCTTGGCTCGCTACGTGGCACGTGGTCGACACCGAAAGGTGCACTTTGATGCTGCGAAGAGGGTGTTGCGCTACTTGTGCAGCACATTGGGCATGGGGCTCGTGCTTGGAGGACGGGGTTCAGTGGTCCTCACAGGTCACTCTAACGCCTCTTGGACCGACGACCGGGCGACTCAGCGTTCGTCACAGGGCTACACCTTCAGTCTTGGCGCTGGTTCTATCTTGTGGAGGTCCACTCGTTCTTCTTCTGTGCTTGGTTCCAGCTGTGAGGCCAAGATCTACGCTTGGGCCATGGCTGCACAGGAGCTCCGCTGGCTGACCTACCTGCTGATCGACTTGGGGGAGTGGCCTCATTCTCCTCCAGTTCTGTACGTCGACAACAAGGCAGTGCTTGCCTTGTGTCGCGAGCAGAGACTGGAGCACCGAACGAAGCACATTTCTCTTCGCTACTTCCTTGCGCGTGAGCTGCAGCAGCGTGGTCAGCTGCGCCTTGCTTTTGTGGCCTCTCGGGCCAACACTGCTGATGTCTTCACCAAGGCCTTTGGGGCTGGTGATCATCAGCGTTTCTTCACTGCTCTTGGGCTGGTGCCTACTCTGCCTCACGTGCTGGTTGCTTGACTTGCTCTTGTTGTACACTGATATATATCTTTATACATGCATGTTTACTCTTGGTAGGTTGTGATCAATGTATTGCCTTGCTATTATAACTGTGGATATGAAATGGCCTCGTGGCTGCTTGCTTGTGCTCAGACTGTGTGGTGTCATTGAGATCCACCCTGAGCTTTGCTTTGCTTTGCTTGTTCTCTTGCTTGACTGGTCTTGTGACCGTCTGTTTTGTTTGCTATCTCCCGTTTAGCCTATGGGGGTGTGTCAAACTGTATGTTTGTCTTGTTTCTAGGCTATGGTGGGTTAGCCTACAAGGGGTACAACACTTTAGGGTTAGGTACTTGTACTCATGCATGCTACCTAGTCTACCATTCCTGCCTGCGTATTCTAGCACTGACTTGCCAGTGCCCCAATAAAATATTCTGCATAGAAAATGTCAGAATATTGTGACCATGCTGGAAAATGAGGGGATATTTCAGGTCCAACTGTCTCTTTAACCGCTTAGAATATACTAGAACCTGTATGTGCATTGTTGACTACAGCAGTAATTTGCTAAATGTTTTGTGCTAACGAGATGTTTTTTTTCGTGTGTTTCACAAATCAGCAAATCTATCTAAAGCGTACTCGTTGGTGGTGCACCACAAGCTTCAACTGCGCCACCAAAGCAGTCCCCTGGATTGCTACCCCCCATTGCTTCCCCTGCTTCGTAGCTTTCCCTCTCCCGCAACACATTCCCCCTCCCCCGACAGCTGTCTCCACATTCCCCCTCCCGCAACACATTCCCCCATTCCTCCCCGCAACCCATTCCCCCTCTCCCGACAGCTGTCCCCCCTTTCCCCAGTGCCACTGCTCGCCCGACTGGAACCCTCATATTCTACTATGGATGCTCTTTTTCATTCTCCGAGTCACAGCAACCTGCAACCATGAGAGATAAGGTATAGTCACCTTTTCCCAGCCATCCCTAAGTTCCCTCAGCGCATTTACCAATGGCGATTTAGGCTATGTTTTTTATAGCTCGTTTTTCTACCTTCATCCTCGGTCCGTGTGATCCATCTTTTCGGTTCGACCGTTGCCGAATTTCCAACTAGTTCGTCGATACTGATTTCCGTGTTACTACTTGTGCTTGCAGTGGAAGAAAAAGCGTATGCGGCGGTTGAAGCGCAAAAGAAGAAAGATGAGACAGAGATCCAAGTAAGCGTGACATGCGCCGAGGATTCTCACCTGTGCTTTCACGCGGGAGCAGGACTCCGAAGTTTCGTGAGGATCTGATTGAGGTGCACTGCGAATGTCCTGCAAAGTCTGGCGACAACTGAGCCGAGTGCAAGATTCGGGGCTAGACCTGATGCGTTGGTTGTAGCATGATGCTTCTGCTCCATCCATCTGTTAGCGTCTGCCTGATTTGCGAGCTTAGCCGCGTGGATGCTTCTTGCTGGCTCCATTGTTTTCAAACTCGTAATGTGAAGTTCAAAATTCTGGAGTAACCGCCTCACGATCCCGTTTTGCCGTTCCTTTTGCGTTTCGCTTGTCACTCTGCTTCTCCTTGGCTGTCCCGGTGACGATTCCATTTGTTACACACTCTGAATGGATTCTGGACTTCGCTCCCTTATCCAGTGTGGTCAATATCCACCAACGCTGAGGGCCGGTCTCTCGTCTACCGCGTACATTTTCTTTTGCTTCTCCCTTGCTTGGTCTGCAAATTCTTTGGTCAAGCTTCATGATCATACCGTTTTTTCTCGCTCATTCCATTACTGGCCCAGTGACGATCACATTTGTTACACACTCTGAAAGGCTCTGGACTTCGGTCCTATGTCATGTGTGGAAAATATCCACCAACGCTGAGGGCTTGTTTATATCATCCTCTTGTCCTTAAAAATCGTTGTTTTAGAGTTCCGTTTTCGTACATAGAAGTCTTACATAGAGGCAGAGTCTGTTTGACTGGGTGGCAATTCAGGCAACCAACCATGACTATCACTGCATGGATTCGGTGTTCAGCCGCCCAAACATCAATTTCTTCTGTACTCGTACCCTCTTGTGGGGCAGCCAGTGCACTATGGCTGGTTGAAGGGTTCAGTGGATAACAATTCGGTTCTATTACTGCAGATGTGAACAAATGGCTGTCAGCTCATAACTTCTTGGTTAGTGAAAGGAGTTTTCATGTGAAAGGTTATGTTTTCATCTTTTACTGCCTGAAGTTATCAAGGGTAATAATTGTATGCCTGCACATCACCATTGAATCCAGCTGCTTTTATCATCCATATGTTACCAGTCTGTTGATTGACATGAGATGAATGATGCTAAGTGTCAAAACATATGCATATGATTATCTAGGCTATTTTGGGGAGAGCCTTAGGGGGTATAGAAACTTTCTCGACACTCTAGTCTTATACCCCCAACCTATCTAATCTCACCAGTCTTAGTTTCTAACATGGTAACTAGAGCAGGAAGTCCCTAGGACCTAAGAATCGGGTCCACCTAACTGCCAGCCTTGCCTGCTGCCCGTGCGCGCCTCGGCTGCAGTGCGCGTCACTTTTCTTTTTCGCGCGCGCCTCGATTGCTAGCGCGCGCATCACGGTTTTTAGCGCGCGCCACTGTTGTAGCGCCGCGCGCCGGCCCGCGTCGCTCGCGCAGCCCGCGTAGAGCCCGCACAGCCCGCCGTCGCCCCGCGTGCCGCGTCTATTGCCAGCGCAGCCCGCCACTGCGCCGCGCGCCGCGTCGACCGCCTGCGCGGCCCACTGCTGCTTAGCGCGCTACTTAAGGAGGTCGCGTGCGGCCGCTCCTGCTTGCTGCCTGCTGTCTCCTGTCTGCTGCTTGTTGTCTCCTGCCTGTTGCCTGCTGCCTCTGTCTTTGCTTGTGGCCTGGTGCTTGCTGCCTCTTGTCTGCTGCCTGCTGCCTCCTGCCTCTGCCTGCTGCCATTATGACGACGCCTAACGTTCTCGCGTTCGAGCCTGACGGTCGCCCCATAGAGTTCGCTGTGTGGTTAGATGATCTCCAACTATTCCTTCTGACCGATGCCAAAGAGGGCGTTTCATTGTTCGATTACGTGTCTGGCACTGCCGTTGCTCCTGCTGCCGATGCTCTTGCTCTCGAACGCTCGTAGTGGCAGACTCGCGATGCTGCTGCACGCCTAGCTATTAGGAACCATCTGCCGATTACTGAGCACGCGCATTTCAGCTAGCACAAAACTGCTAAGACGCTGTAGTTGCGCGCTACTCCTCCCCGGCCACTGCAGCCATAGGTCGGCTCATGCTACCCTACCTGTTCCCCGACCTTTCCACGTTCACCACTGCTGAGGACCTCATTTCCCACCTGCGTGCTACTGACACTCGCTTTCGTGCCGCCCTTTCAGCCGAGTTCTGCGTCGCAAACCCTCCCCCGATGTACTTCACTCTCTATTTCCTCGTCACCCGCCTCATTGACACTCCTAGCTCTGTCAGGGACCACTTCCTCGCGCTAGACCCCCCCACTCTCACTGTCGACGACTTCGAGAAGCACCTCCTCGCAACAGAGAAGAACATCCTCGCTGTAGGTGCTGCTCGTGGCACTCCTCGCTCTCCCCTCTTTGAGGGGTGCTCCCCCTCCCCTCTCACCCCCTCCTACGCCTCCGCAGCTGTTGCTCACGACTACCTTGGTGCTGAGGAGGTCGGGGCTGCTTCCGCTCCTAGTGGGAAGCGTCGCAGCGGCAGGGGCGGCAAGGGTGGCAGGGGAGGTGGGGGTGGCGGTGGAGGTGGCGGTGGTGCAGGCGGCGGGGGAGGTGGAGGTGGTGGGGGTGGTCGTGGGGGTGGAGGCGGTGGAGGTGGTGGTGGGGGCGGCGGAGGCACTGGGAGCGGTGGAGGGGGCAGCAGCGGCGGTGGGGGAGGAGGTAGCGGTGGTGGCAGTGGTGGTTAGGGCCAGCAGCAACCGCAGCATCAGCAGCAGCAGCATCAGCGCCAGACCCCCACTTCCCAGCAGCTTCTTGACTGGTATGCCGGGCGTGGGGCTTCTGGGGGTCCTGGTCGCTGCCCCTATATCATTCGCACAGGTCCCCGCACTGGTCGCCAGTGCACAGGGTTTCACACTGAGCAGCGCTGCTTCGCTCGGCTTAGCGACGCCTGGCGCGCCAAGTTTCTTGATGCTACTGAGTTCCCCAACTAGGCAAACCTGCTTAGGCGTGATGTTCCTATCTTTGATCTTGACTATGAGGCAATTCTTGCTGCTATGTATGCATTGAGTGTTAGTGCTGAGGGTGACTGCTACTTGTGTGTGCCGCCGAATCCTGGTATAGCCCCTGGTATAGCCCTTGCAGCACTAGGTGCTTGTGAGTCTGCTCCCCTTGGTACTGCGCCTGCACATGCCTTGCACACCTTTACACTTGACTCTAGTGCTTCCCGCTGTTTCTTTCGCGACAATACCACAGTCACTCCCCTCCCTGCACCTGTTCCTATCTCACTGGCTGACCCCTCTAGGGGCCCAATGCTTGCACGGTCTTCCACTGTGCTTCCGTGTCCGGTGGTCCCGTCTAGTGAGCTGTCTGGTCTCCACCTCCCCTCGTTCTCTACGAACTTGGTGAGTAATGCTGTCCTCCAGGATGCGAGGGTTGACACCTTCACCCCTGGCCGGCAGCGTGTGGCGATTCGCACGTGCTCCCTGGCTGGCCGTCACCTGGCCACGTTTACTCGTGCACCAGGGTCCAGTCTGTACACCCTCACCACTACGTCACGCTCCGCCCCTTTGTCTCCCCAGTTACACGCGTCTGCTCAGGTAGCTACACAGTGTGAGTGTCGTTGGATGTCGCACGACACTCTCCTGTGGCACCACCGCCTTGGTCACCCCTCCCTGCCTCGCCTGCGTAGCATGCACTCTCGTTTCCTGGTCTCTGGTCTTCCCAGGTCTCTGCCTGCCCTCCCTCCCTTGCCTGCGCTGCCCTGCATTCCTTGCATCAAGGGGCGGCAGCGCGCCGCTCCTCACTCCTCCTCGTTCCCTCCCACAGAGGCTCCACTGCAGACTCTCCACCTGAACGTGTGGGGCCCAGCCCGCATCCGTGGACAGGGCCACGAGCGGTACTTCCTGCTGGTTGTCGACGACTACACGCGTTACACCACGGTCTTCCCCTTGCAGCGCAAGGGGGATGTCCCTGATATTTTGATCCCCTGGATCCGCGCTGCTCGTCTCCAGCTCGCCGAGCGGTTCCAGTCGGACTTTCCAGTCCTGCGTCTGCACTCTGTCAGAGGTGGTGAGTTCTCCTCAGACCTCTTGGCGGCCTTCTGTGCGGAGCACGGCATACGCCAGACGTTCACGCTTCCGGCCTCTCCGCAGCAGAATGGGGTTGCTGAGCACCGCATTGGCTTAGTCATGGAGGTCGCTCGTACCTCCATGATCCATGCGGCTGCCCCCCATTTTCTGTGGCCGTTTGCGGTCCGGTACGCGGCGCATCAGCTCAACCTTTGGCCCCGTGTCTCCTTGCCGGAGACCTCGCCCACACTGCTGTGGACGGGGAAGGTTGGCAACGCATCGCGTTTCCGGGTCTGGGGTGCTCGTGCCTTTGTCCGCAATACCACTGCGGACAAACTCTCATCTCGCGCCATTCCTTGCGTCTTCCTTGGCTTTGTCCCTGACGCGCCTAGGTGGCAGTTTTACGACCCCGCCTCGCGCCGTGTCTTTGCGTCTCAGGACGTCACCTTTGACGAGTCAGTCCCCTTTTACCGCCTCTTCCCCTACCGCTCTGCTCCTCACCCCCTCCCGCCGCTCTTTCTCGCCCCAGGTCCTCCCCAGGTAGACCCCCTCCTTGCGCCAGGCCCTGCTCCTTCAGGTGTTTCTGAGGTAGACCCTCCCGTCCCTACGCCTGTCGAGGTCACTGGTGACTCCGGTTCTGCTGGGAGTGGTGCTGTCCCTGGGGGTGCGGAGCTTGGGGGTGCGCAGCGTGGGGGTGCTGAGTCTGGGGATGCTGAGCGTGAGGAGCCTGTGGGTGCGGAGCCTGGAGGTGCTGAGCCTGCGCGTGAGGGGCGTGGAGGTCCTGAGCCTGGGGGTGCTGCGTCTGGGGGTGTTGCGCCTGGGGGTGCTGCACCTGAAGGTGCTGCGCCTCCGTCTGCGAAGCGTGGGGGTGCTGAGTCTGGGGGTGAGTCGCCTGAGGGTTCTGAGACTGCTGTTACGCGGTCTCCTTGGAGTAGCCGTCTTCGTCCGCGTGTGCCTCTCACCTCCCAGCAGCTGCATGACTGGTACGGTCGCCGTCAGCGTCGCGCTTCTGCACCTCAGGGCTCTACTGCTGGGGGTTCTTCTGCTGGCGTCACTGGAGCTGGGAGTGGTGCTGGTCCTTTGCCTGTTGGAGGTGCTGGTGTCGCTGGTCCCGGAGGTGCTCGTACTGGGGGTACTGGAGCTGCTGGGGCTAGCGGTGGTGTGTCTCAGGGTACTGCTGCTGGTGGCACTGCGGTTGGAGACCCTGGGACAGGAGGTGCTGGTTTTGGGGGTGCTGCACCAGGAGGGGCTGGGCGTGCTAAGGGTGCTGGAGCTGCTGGAGGTACTGGAGCTGCTGAGGGTACTGGAGCTGCTGGAGGTGTTGGAGCTGCTGAGGGCGCTGGAGCTGCTGGAAGTACTGGAGCTGCTGAGGGTACTGGACCTGCTAGAAGTGCTGGAGCTGCAGAGGGTGCTGGAGCTGCTGGAGGTGCTGGAGCTACTGAGGGTGCTCGAGCTGCTGGTGCTGGTGGCACTGCACAGCCACGCCTGTTCTTTGCTCCACCGTCTCCGTCGTCTCTGCCACCACCTGACTCCGTACTTCGCCAGGTTCTTAGCCTCCCGTCGTCTACTGGTCTTCCGTTACAGCCTGGCTCACCTCTGCCTGCTCCTTCTCCTTACGCTGAGCAGACAGGGGGCCTTACTGAGCGTCGTGAGCCTGCGTCGCGTCTTGTCTCACATGTCCGTTCTGGTCGTTCCAGTCGTCGTGTTCCTCGTCAGCGTCAGCCGGCTGTCCCCGGCCCTTCCCTTGTAGTCCGTCGTCCTTCCTCTCCTCCGCAGAGTGTTCCTCTGCCGTCTCATCTTGCGTCTTCTCTGCCTGTCGTTGCGGACCCTGAGTCTGACTAGTTTCGTGCTGAGCACCCTACTGTCACGCGGCTGCTAGCCACTGTTGTCACTGACCCGTCGTTTGAGTCCACTGCTGCGTCTGCCCTAATCGCTGAGCTTGTCGACTTTGCTGCTGCATGTCGTCTAGACTACGCTGCTAGTCTTGTTGCTGAGTCTGAGTCTGTCTGACCTCCGTCCGTCGGGGGTGAGTGTGCTCTTAGCACGGACGTCCTTGAGGATAGGCACGAGGACCTTGAGTGTCTTGCGGCCGCTGCGCCTCATCTCGTGGCCATGCTGCTTGCCCCTGAGGGAGACCCGGATGCACCAGACATCCCCACCCCGCGCTCTTACACTGAGGCGATCGCGGGTGAGTACTCCTCTCAGTGGCGGACAGCCATGGACGCAGAGATGGCATCCTGGAAGTCCACAAGCACGTACGTCGACGAGGTTCCCCCTCGTGGGGCGAACATCGTCAATGGCATGTGGATTTTCAGGGTGAAGCGGCCGACAGGTTCTCCGCCTCTCTTCAAGGCTCGTTACGTTGCTCGAGGTTTCAGTCAGCGAGAGGGAGTTGACTCCTTCCAAAATTTCTCCCCCACCCCGAAGATGACCACTCTTTGGGTACTGCTGCACGTTGCCGCTCAGCGTGACTACGAGCTTCACTCTCTTGACTTCAGCACAGCTTTCTTATTGGGCAGCCTGCACGAGGAGATCTGGCTGCGTCGCCCACCCGGTTTCACTGGGTCGTTCCCTCCTGGTACCCAGTGGAGCCTCCGGCGGCCGGTCTACGGTCTTTGCCAGGTGCCACGTGAGTGGCACGACACACTGAGGATGACACTTGCGGCTCTTATGTTTGCTCCTTCGACTGCTGACCCGTCGCTGTTTCCGCGCACCGACACTTTGCAGCCGCCGTTCTACATCCTCGTGTACGTCGACGACTTGGTCTTTGCCACTGCTGACACGGAGGCTCTCACCCTGGTGAAGTCGGAGCTACAGAAGAGACACACGTGCACGGACCTGGGTGAGCTGCGCAGCTACCTTGGCTTGCAGATCACCTGGGACAGAGCACGCCGCACCATCACACTGACTCAGTCACACATGGTGCAGCAGGTCCTTCAGCGCTTCGGCTTCACCTAGTCCTCAACAAAGCACACTCCTCTGGCTACAGGTCACTTGCTCTCAGCTCCACCTTCGGACGAGTCCGTAGAGCTGAGTGGTCCTTACCCAGAGCTAGTGGGCTGCCTCATGTACCTGATGACCTGCACTCGTCCTGACCTTGCGCACCCTCTTGGCCTTCTGGCTCGCTACGTGGCTCCTGGTTGGCACCGAAAGGTGCACATGGATGCTCCTAAGAGGGTACTACGCTACTTGTGCAGTACATCGGGCATGGGGCTCATGCTTGGAGGGCGCAGCCCAGGTGTCCTCAGTGGGCACTCGGATGCTTCTTGGGTTGACGACCAGGCTACACAGCGGTCGTCACAGGGTTACACGTTCAGCCTTGGCTCCGGCTCTGTTTCTTGGCGGTCTACACGCTCGTCTTCTGTTCTTAGCTCCAGCTGTGAGGCTGAGATCTACGCCACAGCCATGGCTGCACAGGAGTTACGCTGGCTCACCTACTTGCTGACCGAGCTGGGAGAACGGCCTCGTTCTTCTCTTGTTCTGTACGTAGAGAACAAGGCCGACATTGCCTTGTGTCAGGAGCACAGACTGGAGCACAGGACGAAGCACATCACTCTGCGTTACTTCTTGGCTCGAGTGTTGCAGCAGCGGAGTCAGCTTCGCCTTGCTGACGTGGCCACTCGGGCCAACACTGCTGACATATTCACCAAAGCACTTCCGTCTGGTGACCATGAGCGCTTTTGTACTTTGTTGGGCCTTGTGCCTACGTTTCCAAACTTGCTGTAGTCTCTGCTTGTACTGTGATATATATATATATATATATATATATACATATATACCTGCGTGCTTTCTCTTTCTAGGTAGAGATCACTGTGTTTTTCTTGTTGTTTATATACGTGTGCATGTGGACTGGCCTTGTGGCCGTTTGCTTGTGCTCAGTGTGTGTGGTGACGTTGTGATCCACCCTGAGCTGTGTTTTGTTTCTTCTCTTGACTGGTCTTGTGACCGTTGCTTGCTCTGGCTATCCCCCATTTCGCCTTTGGGGGTGTGTCAAAACGTATACATATGATTGTCTAGGCTATATTGGGGATAGCCTTAGGGGGTACAGAAACTTTCTCGACACTCTAGTCTTGTACCCCCAACCTTGACCTAATCTCACCATTCTTCCCTAGTCTTAGTTCTTAACACAAAGCCATGTGTAGCCCCAGCATGGTGCTATATTGTGGCACATTACCACTATTACAGCTGTCTAGTATCAGACTAATGTAGCAAGAAGTAAAAATCTTACGTAGTAACCATGCACCATAGATGGCCCAGGTAAAGCTCAAGTCGTGCAAAGGAATTTAACTGTTTTGGACATAAATGGTGCATAATGAAACACTTGCATTGAGTCCAATTCCATATGAAACATAATTGTGTTTATGTTCAGTTTCCAACTCCAGCTCAATTTCATATGTTTGAGGATGCAAAATATCAATTTTCAACAAGGGATGGTGATGATAAGAATTTAAGACAAGCACAACGCATTGAAGCACTCACGTATCAACTGATGGTTACATTCGAACTTGCAAAACATGGAACAAAAAAGACAATCAAATGAAAATAACATTGGGAACCTCTCTCAGAAATAGAATGCAATGGAATGATGAGATTAGAATGTGGGTGATACAAATAGCAAACCCTAATTGAGTTGTACTCACTAAGGAGCACCTCACTTTAGCCTATCACAACTATCAACATTTGACACACCCCCATAGGCTAAGTGAGGGGCATCAAAGCAAGCAGGGTGAACAAACGGTCACAAGACCAGTGAATGCAAGAAGCAAAGCAAGCTCAGGGTGGATCTCAAGGACACCACACAAATTCCGAGCACAAGCAAGTGGCCACAAGGCCAGTTCAAGAGTTCACTAGGATATATAATAGCAAAGCACAACAAGTAGAGCAAGCAACAAGGCTACAGCAACCGAGGACAACCCTCAACAAGCCCTAACTGTACACAGAACCGGTGGTGATCACCAGGTGCCAATGCCTTGGTGAAGAGGTCAGCAGTGTTGGCCTCCGAGGCCACAAAGTCCAGGCGCACCTGGCCGCGTCGCTGTAGCTCACGCAGGAGGAAGTACCGGACGTCGATGTGCTTCACCCTGGTCTCCAGTCAAAGCTTGTGACACAAGAGAATCATGACCTTGTTGTCAGCGAACAAGGTCGGAGTGGTGCGAGGTCGCTCACCAAGGTCAGCAAGCAAGAAGGTCAACCAGCGAAGCTCCTGAGCAGCCATAGCACCGGCGTATATCTCTGCCTCTGCACTGGACGAAGCCACCGACGACGACCGTGTGGACCTCCACGACACAGCCTCAGCTCCCAGATTGAAATAGTTACCCTGGGTCGAGCGCTGAGTCTCCACGTCGTCAGCGTAAGAAGAGTCACAGAGGCCAGTCAGCTCAACTGGCCAAGCACAAGCCCCATGCCTGATGTAGTCGCCAGGTACTTCGCCACCCTCACGGCAGCCGTCCAGTGAACAGGACGGTGCCTCCCAGGTCCAACAAAGCGAGAGATGACACTAAGAGGGTAGGCGAGGTCCGGGCGAGTACAGGTTATCAGGTACATGAGGCAGACAACAAGCTCTGGGTAGGGACCACTGGGCTCAAAGGGCTCGTCGGGGAAGGGGCCGGTGAGTCTGTGGTTTACAGCAAGAGGAGCTGGCTGTGTGGTGGAGTGCTGAAGCCCGAACCGCTGAAGAACCTGCTGCACCATGTGTGACTGCGTCAACGTGAGGTGCGAGCGGCTCTGTCCCTGGTGATATGCAGGCCAAGGTAGCGCTGCATTTCACCAAGGTCAGCGCACGTGTATCTCTTCTGCAGTTCGGACTTCACCTTAGCCAGAGCAGCCCTGTCTGGTGTAGCAAAGACCAAGTCGTCGACGTAGACGAGTATAAAGAAAGGAGTGGAGCCGGCACGAACAAACAGTGACGGGTCAGTAGAGGAAGGGCGAAACCCTAGGCCACGAAGCGTGGAGCAAAGAGTCTTGTACCACTCACGGGGCGACTGGCGGAGACCGTAGATTGGTCGCCTTAGGCTCCACTGGGTCCCAAGAGGGAAAGTACCAGTGAAACCAGGAGGACGGCGCATCCAGATCTCCTCGTGCAGTCGTCCCTGGAGAAAGGCAGTGGAGAAGTCGAGGGAGTGGAGCTCGTAGTCATGCTGTGCTGCTACGTGTAATAACACCCAAAGTGTAGTCATCTTCGGGGTCGGAGCGAATGTCTAAAAGAAGTCATCTCCCTCACGCTGACAGAAGCTTCTCGCCACATAGCGCGCCTTGAACACCGGGGGTGATCAAGGTGGTCGCTTCACCTTGAAGAGCCACATGCCATCGACTACGTTCGCCCAGGGAGGGGGAACTGCGTCGACGTATGTGCATGTGGATCTCCAAGACACCAACTCTGAGTCCATGGCCGCCTTCCACTGAGAGGCCCACGACCGTGACACTGCCTCACGGTACGTGCAAGGAGTCGGTATGTCAAGGGCGTCGGGATCTCCCTCAGGGGAAAGCAGCATGGCACAGAGAGTGGGAGAAGCGGCTGCCAGGTACTCCAGCTCAGAGTGCCTGTCCTCTAGGACATCACAGCCAATGACAAACTCACCCCCGACGGACAGAGGATGGGTAGGCAGAGCGAGCACCATACAAGTGCGGTAGTCAAGGCGGATGGCGGCGGCAAAGTCAGCGACAGCGGCAGTGAGAGCCGAGACAGACGACGGAGAGAAACGAGGGTCGGTGACAACAGTGGCTAGAACGCGGGAGACAACAGGGCGAACATCACGGTAGTAGTCGGGGATAGGAGTAGGGGGGACTGGAAGAGAAGACGGAGGAGGAGACGGTAGAACAGACACCAAAGGAGGAGAACGACGAAGAGAAGTACAAAGGAGGGCAGTGTGGAGGTCGATAATGGGGGACGAGGGACGAGCACCCGGAGGACAAAGACGGGAACGGTAGTGACGGACAACAGGAGGAGGAGACTGCGGTGGAGGGGAAGACCAGACCGCCGGACGGTCGTCAAGAGGAGGAAACGTGGGACCAAACGCAGTGGGAGACTGAGAGCAAAGAGGAGGAGAGGAGGGAAGACCAAGGGCCCGAAGGCCACTCACGGGCGGGAACAACTACCGCTTCAGAGGGAGCTGCTGCTGCTGCTCCAACAGGTCCAACTACCGCAAATCCTGCCGCTCCCGCTCCAACTGCTCTTGCTCCTCGCGCGCACGTTGGCACGCCGCCTGGTAACGCGTGTCGTGGCAGTGGGGAGGCGGAGTGCTCTCTGCAAACGTAGTGCCCCCAACTCCAGTCTCTTCAGAAATAGCACCCCAAGTACCAGTGTCCCCAGAAGGGGTACCAAGAGGGTCAGGGTCCCCAGCTCCAGTGCCCCCTGTCCTAGCACCCCCAGTGCCAGGACCTCCAACTCCAGCACCCCCAGAACTAGCACCTCCCTTGCCAGCACCTCTAGCTCCAGCACCCCCAGCACTAGCACCTCCAGTGCCAGCACCTCCAGCTCCAGCACCCCCAGAACTAGCACCTCCAGTGCCAGGACCTCCAGCTCCAGCACCCCTAGGGCTAGCGCCACCTGCGCCAGCACCTCCAACTCCAGCACCCCTCGAACAAGCACCCCCAGACCGAGTACCGCCAGTGGCTGCACCTCCAGCTCCAACACCAACCGAGTCCACAGTAACATGTCGTGGAAATACCGAAGGCTGCTGAGAGGACTATGAGGAGGACTGCGGGGAGGGAGACGCTACCTAACGCGCGACCGAGGGTAGAGGGATAGCGTGAGACACACCTGATGGGGCAGGACCAGGGGGGGGTGGGGGTACCGGAGGAGCGGGAGCAGGGGGAAGAGAGGTTGCGAGGAAAAGGGGGGGAGGGGGAACCGGGAGACCTCGACAGGGGTAGCGGGTGTAGTAGGACACTGACTCGTCGAACCGGACGTCACGGGAGTCTAGGAATTGATGGAGGGGCGGGTGGTAAAAGGACCAGTCGGCCGAGGCTACCGGGAAACCAAGGAAGACACAGAGGACGGCGCGAGCCCAGAGTTTGTCCGCAGAGGTGTCGCGGACAAGCGCAAGGCAGCCCCAGACACGAAAACCTGACCCAACACCAGGGGACCCGGTCCAAAGACTGGTCGGTGAAGCCTCTGGCCGCGAGACGCGCGGCTGGAGGTTCAGCTGGTGAGCGGCGTAGCGAACCGCGTAGGGCCATAGAAAATGGGGCGCATGGGCATGAATCATGGACGTGCGGGCGATGTCCATGACCAAGCCAATGCGGCGCTCAGCAACCCCATTCTCCTGTGGGGACTCAGGAAGAGTCCAGGATTGTACGATGCCCTGCTCGCCGCAGAATCCGACAAGAATGCCTGAGCGAAATTGAGGAAGGGTTACAGGCACGGTTGCCTGGGGGGTTATGGGCGCACTGACCCGCTACTTAAACAAGCCCTTTTATTCCAGTGGTCTAGTGGCTGGGATTCTGAGATGGTATCCAGAGCGAAGGTCTCGGGTTCAAATCCCGGTGTGTGCACTTCGGGCATCCCAGTGAGGCGGGGTGTCAGAGGTCAACTGGTGATCCCCGATTGATCCTAGGGGAAGGGTTACAGGCACGGTTGCCTGGGGGGTTATGGGCGCACCGACCCGCTACTTAAACAAGCCCTTTTATCCCAGTGCTCTAGTGGCTGGGATTCTGAGAGGGACGGCTGCAGTGAAACAACGAGAACAACTAGGAGCGCCAGGTGAAACTAGGCGAGGAACGACTGTAGCACGGAGCAATCTGAGCTAGGAGCGACGAGCGAAAACGACTGGAGCTAGAACGGTTGGAGCTGAAACGGTTGGAGCCAGAATGGCTGGAGCGAGAACGGCTGGAGCTAGACACGGCTGGAGCTAGGAGTGGCTGGAGCTAGAACGGCTAGAGCTAGAGACTGTAATTTTGGCTATCGGCTGCCGCTAGTAGAGCCACTGGCAGTGGAAAGTACGTGCGACTGTAGGGGCTGCAGTACTGACTGTTGCGATATGTAGGGAGCTGTGCAGGTCGTCCGACAAGCAGGAACGCGGGCGATAGTTGCATCCCAACACCCTGAACCCCCCCCGCCCCCCCCCCCCCCCCCCTTTTTTTTAAGGGTTTAATTAATTTAATTATTTTCTGACGCTAAAGCGCTACGGGGCGCGCTGCCTGCAGGGTGTGCTGCCTGCGGGGCGCGCTACCCGCGGGGCGCACTGCCTGCGGAGCGCGCTACCCCCGGGGCGCACTACCCGCGCGGTGCGCTGCCTGCGGGGCGCGCTACCCGCGGGGCGCACTACTTGCGGGGCACGATACCTGCGGGGGCGCGCAGCCTAGGGGCAGGGCGATGCGCGGGCTAGGGGCAGGGCGCACGGGCGCGCACGGGCTAGGGGCAGGGCGCACGGGCTACGCGACAGGCTAGGGCAGGGCGCACGGGCTACGCGACGGGTTAGGGCAGGGCGTACGGGCGACGCGACGGGCTGGGGCCGGGGCCACGGGCCACGCGACGGGCTGGGGCACGGCGCACGGGCTACGCGACGGGCTAGGGTAGGACGCACGGGCTGGGGCGGAGGCGCGATACGGAGGGCGCGTAGGGGAGGGTTAGGCGCGGAGGCGCGGAGGGCGCGTTACGGAGGGCTCGGAGGGCACGTTAGGGAGGGCGCGGAGGGCGCTAGGGCGCGTGACGGAGGGCGCGTAAGGCGCGGAGGGCGCTAGGGCGCGGAGGCGCGCTAGGGCGCGTGACGGAGGGCGCGTAAGGCGCGGAGGTGCGGTAGGGCGCGGAGGGCTCGAGGGCGCGAGCTAGGCTAGGCTAGGCAAGGATTTTAAACCTACTCGTGATACCATCTCAGAAATAGAATGCAACGGAATGATGAGATTAGGAATGTCGGTGATACAAATAGCAAACCCTAACTGAGTTGTACTCACTAAGGAGCACCTCACTACAGCCTATCACAAATATCAACACTTGACACCCTCATACACCAAAGCGAGGGCCTCTAATTAAATCCCACTGAAGGCAACTGGGCTGGAGGAAGAGGAAAAGGAGAGACTTGTTCAAACGGAGGCTGACTGCATCAAGAGAGGAGCCTCGTTGACTCTCTTGAACCTGTTGACTTGTCAGGCTTCAGATACTCTCCAATTTCCGGTATGAAATGAAGTCTGCATACCTTTTCTATCCACCCCCTCGCACCTCGTTGCTCTTACTGTGGATTTTCCCTTCCGTCACAGAACCCTCTTATTTCACCTCCCTTTTTCTTCCACAGTTCCTCTCTCCCTCTTTTCTTGACGTGGAAGCCTATTATCAGCATCAGCTGCAGCAGGCCACCAATCTAATCCGTCTGAGCAATCGGAGGGAGCAAGACTGGGTTTCTTCCCACTGTGTTTTCCCTCATCAAGCCCTCGTTTCCTTCCCTCTCTCCAGCACTTCTCTTTCTCCAACATTTCGCCCCTCTCCAACATTTCGCCCCTCTCTCCAACATTTCGCCCCTCTCTCCAACATTCTCCTCCTCCGTCTCTCTCTTTCCCTTCCCCTCTCTCGTACGCATCTCCTCGTTCCATGGCCTCTATCGCCAACAGCAGCAGAGGTGCACCGATCTAGTCCCACAGGGAGCAATAAAACGCAGGGAATCGAACCCGCTATCAACAGCAGCAGCTGCAGAACACCAATCTAGTCCCACTAGGGAGCGCTACAAGGGAGGGAGCCAAAAATTATGGTTATGCCCCCTGGCATTTGCCCCCTCCCTCTGCCTTCCACCTTTCCTCTCCCATCTCTCTCATACCTCTTCTCCTCTTTTCATGCCTTATATCGCCAACAGCAGCAGCAGAGGCGCACCTATCCATTCCCACTGGGAGCACTACACGGGAGAGAAAAACAAGAGGCGACGAATTCGTCTTAGGGTTGCGAAGCGTTTTGCGTAATTATATAAATTTGTACAACTTCTAATTCTGTACATAATGCTGTAATATGACACTAAGTGGTACTTCCTCTCACCAGGAAAAGGTTAAATGTACAGCGCGAACGAGATTCGAACCAAGGACCTTTCGATTCCACTCCAAGCCTTGTACCACTGCTACAGCACAGATGTTTACCTAGAACAGCTAAATAACTCAGAAATAAAAACATGCGACGAATCTGAGACTACCTTAGGGTTTGCCGGCCCTTTTTTTCTCCCGCTTTTCCTCGCTCGTCACGCTCTACCAACTTCTCCACCTACTCTAACTGCAACTTAGGTAAGAAGATCCCTCAACTTTAACTCCAACTAAATTAGATGCCTATTAGATAGACTAACATTTAGTCATTCCGTATCCTAGCCGTGTAAATGGATGAGTATTAGCGAGACTTAGTTGTTTAAACTTAGGTTCTCGGCCCTTTGTAAAGATTTCAGGTTCTCCTTCCTGCATAAGCTTGCATCTGTTTCTTCTATTCTTCATCCTTAAACTTTTCCTCTCGTCGGTTGCCTTTTCTTCATATTTGCATGTTTTAGTTCATTTTTTTCTCAACCTCGTCTTAGGTTGTACATAAAGATTGTAATAGGTTGCATGTTCAGTCCATTTCGTTCTCTCTCGCTCGTTCTCTCTCTCCCGTTCTCTCTCTCCCGTTCTCTCTCTCCCGTTCTCTCTCTCCCGTTCTCTCTCGCTCGTTCTCTCTCTCCCATTCTCTCTCCCGTTCTCTCTCGCTCGTTCTCTCTCTCCCGTTCTCTCTCTCCCGTTCTCTCTCTCCCGTTCTCTCTCTCCCGTTCTCTCTCTCCCGTTTTCTCTCTCTCGTTCTCTCTCTCGTTCTCTTTCTCGTTCTCTCTCGTTTTCTTTCTCTCTCGTTCTCTCTCTCTCTCTCTCTCTCTCTCTCTCTCTCTCTCTCTCTCTCTCTCTCTCGTTCTCTCTCTCTCTCTTTCTTTCTCTCTCTCTCTCTCTCTCTCTCTCTCTCTCTCTCTCTCTCTCTCTCTCTCTCTCTCTCTCTCTCTCTCTCTCTTTTGTTCTCCCTCTCTCTTGTTCCCTCTCTCTCGTTCTCTCTCTCGTTCTCTCTCTCGTTCTCTCTCTCTCTCTCTCTCTCTCTCTCTCTCTCTCTCTCTCTCTCTCTCTCTCTCTCTCTCTCTCTCTCTCTCTCTCGTTCCGTCTCTGTCGTTCTCTCGTTCTCTTTTGTCAAATCTCTCGTTCGTTCTCTCTCGTTCGTCCACTCTCTCGTTCTCGCTCTCTCGTCCTCTCTCTCTCTCTCTCTCTCTCTCTCTCTCTCTCTCTCTCTCTCTCTCTCTCTCTCTCTCTCTCTCTCTCTCTCTCTCTCTCTCTCTCTCTCTCTCTCTCTCTCTCTCGCTCTCGCTCTCGCTCTCGGTCTCCGTTGTTCTCGCTCAACGTATTTGTTATATTCTCTTCGTTCGTTTACTGTCTGGTCATGTGTTTTTCCCTTTGTTCTCGTTCTTTACTTTCGTTTTATGCCTTAGTACATTTTCTCCTTGTTATTTGTCAGCTCTAACCCTTCAATGCTCATGGCGTTTTTCTTGGCCCTTGTATTGTTTCATTTGTTTCTTCATTATTCCTTTTTCTTGTAATTTCATTATGCCTTGTTATTTCCCATTTGCCTTCCCTTCCTCAACCCAGCTTTGTCTTACTTTTCAGGCAGTCGAGCTCAATATGAGAAGTAGACTGATATTGCTTGTGACTTACAGTATAGGATACATAATGTCTTGGTGATTTAGGTTTCTATTTCATATGCGGTTAATATGCTTTGTCAGTTGGCTTCGTGCGTGCGTGTCCGTGTGAATGTGTATGATCATGTGTATGCGTTGTGTTGTGTGCGTATGCGTTTTCATTCATGTTTCCATTGCATTGATAACACATGTCTGTGGGGTTTAAAAATTGGGATCAAACTATCATTTCCGAGAAGGTTCTTTGCGCACTCAGTGAGTGTGTCCATTCGAACTGGATTTGATGGAATTGACCTGTTTTTTATATCACACAGATTGTGTTGTTTCATGTAACAGTTGGATGATTCAGAAATTATGCTATTGAGCTCCCCCCCATGCTAGGCAGGGGATGCGGTAGCATAGGGTCTGCGTCAATTAACTGTTACGCACTTCCATCATGCTGTGCATTTATTTCATTACGGTACCGGTAGTACCGTATATGCATTATACTTATGCATTTGCATTTACTTCATCTACTTATAACAACAGCAGACATATGCATCACGGAATAAACAGTTATGCATTCACAGTACATCATTTTGGCAACTCATGAAATATAGGTTCAGTCAAAGTAAACTAGGAAATGAGAAAGAATGTGGTTCAGCACGTGGTAAATTGACGCGGCAGATACATAGCAGTCAGTCATTTAGCTAGTACTGTCACTAGATTTTTTCCCTCTATTTTTTAAAGGTATTGAAGATTGAAAAAAAAAATTGTACATAACGATTGTAATAGGTTGCTTCGCAACCCAAAAAACCCTGTTCTCTTGCATTTCCCTCCTCCCTCGACCCTTCCTCTCTCCTCCGCTTTGAGCCTCTCCTCCTCTCTCCATAGGTTCTATCACCAGCAGCTGCAGCGAGTTGGCAGTTGCCTCTGCCCAGCCGTACTAATAAGGTGTGTCGCTTACGCCACCCCCCTTCCCTCCGCCTCTCTCCTCTCCTCTCCCTCTCACGCTGCTCCTCCCCTTCCCCTCACTCCTCTCCTCCTCTCTCCATAGGTTCGATCGCCACAGCTGCAGCGAGTAAGCAAGTGGGGGCGAGTCCCTCTCTGTTGTTCCCCTCCTCTCTCCACTGTTCCTCCCTTCTCCCCCTCACGCCTCTCTCTCCATGGGTTCTATTGCAAGCAGCTGCAGCGAGTTGGCAGTTGCCTCTGCCCAGCCATAGTGAGGCATGCCCCTTTCCGCCGTTCCCTTTCCCCCCCCCCTCACTCCGCTCCCCCTCACGCCTCCCCTCGTCTCTCCATGGGTTCTATCGCCAGCAGCTGCAGCGAGTTGGCAGTTGCCTCTGCCCAGCCGTACTAGTGAGGGGTGCCCCGTTCCACCGTCACCCTTCCCTCCTCCAGACTCCATTCCCCCTCACGCCTCTCCTCCTCTCTCCATGGGTTCTATCGCTAGCAGCTGCAGCGAGTTGGCAGTTGCCTCTGCCCAGCCGTAGTGAGGCATGCCCCTGAGGTTATACACAAAGGTACAAGGCAGAGGTGACAAGAAGATGTGACACACTGACATTCACGTACCTCTTAGTTGAGACGTATGGCAGCAAGGAGCACAACCAGTGGTGCGAGCAAAGGAACACACTCATAATGCAAGTGGTGCACACCAACCAGTGGCGCACACCGACCAGTGGCGCACACCAACCAGTGGCGCACACCAACCAGTGGCGCACACCAACCAGTGGCGCACACCAACCAGTGGCGCACACCAACCAGTGGCGCACACCAACCAGTGGCGCACACCAACCAGTGGTGCACACCAACCAGTGGCGCACACCAACCAGTGGTGCACACCAAACAGTGGTGCACACCAACCAGTGGCGCACACCAACCAGTGGCGCACACCAACCAGTGGCGCACACCAACCAGTGGCGCACACCAACCAGTGGTGCACACCAACCAGTGGCGCACACCAACCAGTGGTGCACACCAACCAGTGGCGCACACCAACCAGTGGTGCACACCAACCAGTGGCGCACACCAACCAGTGGTGCACACCAACCAGTGGTGCGACCAGTGTTCCACCAGTACGCCTTGTGAGACGAGCCCCCCCCCACACAAGTCTCTCTATCCTGTCCCATCCTCTCATACGATTCCACTTACTCATACTACGTACCTATGCCACGCCTTCTGAAATGCGAACTCCCCACACAAGTCTCTGTCAACCCTGTCCTATCGACTCAAAAGGATTTCACTCACTCATAATATGTAGCTTCTTCCACTCACCACGTCCCACACCTGCCTGCTCGTGCTCTCGCACCAAGAGCCACTCACTCATAGCACATAACTCCCTCCTGACACACATGTCTCTACCCTGTCCCTTTCACCTCTCACCCGTAATATGTAGGCTCTTCCACCACCACGTCCCACACCTCGCCGCTCGTGCTCTTGCAACATGAGTCACACGATGAAGTTTGAAATGAAGCACATGCCCTGAATGAGAGCGGTGGTTGAAAGGAGGAGTGCCCTGTCCCTTTCACCACTCACTCGTAATATGTAGGCTCTTCAACCACCACGTCCCACACCTCCCCGCTCGTGCTCCTCCCATACTTGTGCACCTTGCTGGTATGGGGAAGAGAGAAAGGTTGCAAGGAGAGGGGAGGAGAGGTGAGGTAGAGTCGCACCCTCGTCAGTTTGGTGTGCTCCTTGTTGCCATACCATCAAATTGCGAGGGGGAGAGGGACTAAGATGAAGGGAGATGAGAGAGATGCGAGGAAAGAGAGAGGCGAAGGGCCCGACACAACTCCTTTAAGTCACAAATAGGGCTCTTGAAGACCAAGAAGTTTATTATCGTGAGATTCGTTCAAAAGGCTTGTAATACTCGCCTTTTGTAAGTGAAAGATACTCGCCGGTCAGCATAAAAAAGTCAGGGGAAAATACCCGCCGTAAGTGAAAGATGCCCTGTGCAAATTATTTTTGTGGTTTTAGCAAAGTGGTACCACCCTTAAGCGAAACACTTACCCGTCACCGTAGTGCTCCTCTCCCCACGTTCTCGACCAGCCTGGTAGGACGGAGATAAACAAGGAAGCGTAGAAGGGGCAGGTAGGGCACGCATGAGGATAGTTTATACTTGGTGCTTCTCTTACACATCCCTACCCTGTAGTGCTCCTCTCCCCACGTTCTCGACCACCCTGGTGGGAGGGAGGCGCACGAGGGGAGGTGGAGTGTGAGTGTGGATCGAGATGGGGATGGGGATGGGGATGGGGATAGGTGGGCGAAAAACGTTCCTCCCAGTATCGCCCCACTTTCTTCTCACAAGCAGCACGCACAGGAAGTGAGGCAGCAAGATACTTATTACCAGCCGCAGAGAGAGGAGTCAACTCACGGGAGGAAGAGGGCAACAGGTGCCACGTTTCCACTTGTCTCCTGCCCACCCCATTGGTGAATCGCTCCTCCCACTTGTCGCCCCACTTGCTGCCATCATCGTCCTGCTCCGCCCACTTATGGGGGAGAGGGGGGCTTATGAGAAAGTGAGAGTTGACTCACGGGAGGAAGAGGGCGACAGGTGCCACGTTTCCCCTTGTCTCCTGCCCACCCCATTGGTGAATCGCTCCTCCCATTTGTCGCCCCACTTGCTGCCGTCGTCGTCCTGCTCCGCCCACTTGTCCGTCCTGCCATTATGCCATGCCATGCCAAGCCATATTTATATAGAGATATTAACCACATGTATATCAGCAAAGAATAATAATAATGAGACTAATACAAAAAAAAAAATCACAGAAGGCACCCATACCATACAAGCATCTCACCACTTGAGTACTGCTCCCCGCCCGTCGTACTGCTCGCCCCACCTCTCCCACCACGACTGCCCCTCATGCTGCTGCCCTCCCATCCCAACATGCGTGCATGCATACCCCATATACAATACGAGCCACCACACTTGAGGACTGCTCCCCTACCGTCATACTGCTCGCCCCAATTCTCCCACCACTGCTGCCCCTCGTGCCTCTACGCACTAATCCCCCAATATACAGACCCCATTTACCGTATGAGCCACCTACCATTTAAGCACTGCTCCTCGCCCGTCGTATTGCTCGCCCCACTTCTCCCACCACGACTGCCCCTCGTGCCGCCCAAACTTATACGCGCCTTTTTCCGTCCACCCACGCTCGTTGTACTTCTCCCACCTGCGATAGGGGGGAGAGAATGGAAAGGGAAAGATCGAAGGGGCCATAGATGAGGGGGAGCAGAGGAATGCTTTAGGTGCAACCCCCCTTCTCCGTCCACCCCCACTCGTTGTACTTCTCCCACCTGCGGAGGAGACGGGGACAGTAGATGCGGGGGAGGAAGGGGGAGGGATGGGGGAGGTAAAGAAGGGAAAACATCTAAACTGGCCAAAGCCTCCAGCTAGTGGGCAAGATGCATGTCTAAACACTTCGGACGTCTAGTTTTGAGACGTCTCAAAACAAGATGCGTGTCAAAACACTTCGGACGTCTGTTTGGAAGTTTTGAGACGTTTCAGTAATTTGTTGAGATGTCTGAAAAATACCCCTTACCATAAGCCACAACTCACCATATCTCGGCCCATGCATCTGTTTGGGAATTGGCTCTGCTTGTGCCCACTCGCACCACACTCGCACCACACTCGCACCACACTCTCACCACATTCTCACCACATTCTCACCACACTTGCACCACACTTCACTGCACTCCATCGAACTCTCACCGCACTGTCATCGCACTCCACCGCACTCCACCATACTTTAACGGCACTCCGCCACTCTCAACGCACTCCACCACATTCCCACTGCAATCCTATCGCAATCTCACACACTGTCACATCACTTTGCATTCTCACCACACTCTCTCAACTGCTCTGAGACGTCCCACTAAAAGAATACATTCTGGGACGACTCAAAGAGAGTTTGTACTTATGTGGTACTTGGCCTGCTTGTACGCACTCCCCATCACCTCCCCAATCACACCCCTACATAAGCACCCTTACATACGCACCATTTCTCCATCCAGGCATCAGTTCGCGATTTAGCCTGCTCATGTGCACTCCCCATCATCTCATCTTCCCAGTCACACCCCTATATAAGCACCCATTCGCAAGCACCCACACACACGCACCACTTCTCGGTCCAGGCATCAGTTCGCGACTTGGCCTGCTTATGTGCACTGCGCTCGATGCGAGCGATGCCACTGAAAAGGGTGAGGTGGGGGGGAGGGTGTGGGGAAGGGGAGGCAGAGAGGGGAGTGAGGCGAGTGTAAGAGAAGCACCCACCCACTCACCACTTGGGCTGCTTATGTGCACTGCGCTCGATGCAAGCGATGCCACTGAAAAAGGGGGGGTGGGGGGATAGAAAGGCGAGAAGGTGGAAAAGGGTCTGAGGCGCACATTTTGAGTCGACTCAAAAGGGTCTGAGGCGCACACAACACAACACTTGGCCTGCTTGTGCGCGCTGCGCTCTATGCGAGAGTTGAATCTGTGTTTTTGGGAATTTTCAGAAGACAGATTCAGTCTGAGGCGAATACACAACACTTGGCCTGCTTGTGCGTACTTCGCTCTGTGAGAGAAATGCCGCTGCAGGAGGAAGGGGGAGGAGGGGAGAGGGGCCGGGGAGAGCCGAAAACATATGAGGGAGGCGCACACACAGGACATGTTCTGCTTGTGTGCACTGCACTCAATGCGAGCGATGCTGCTCACCCCCCTCCTCCTTACCTCCTCTCGTCCCTTCTCAGCACCTCCTGCCACGTCTCCCATTAGCTATAGTCCATAGCACTCCCTCATTCCCTCATTCCCTTCCCCTTTCAATCCCTCAATCCCTCACCCTTCCCCCCACTTCTACCCCCCTCACATCCACGTCGCACCTCCCCAACACCTCCCACCACTTCTTCCCACCAGCTCTAGTCACGGACACAAAACCCTCATTCATTTCCTCGTTCATTCCCTCATTCATTCCCTCATTCATTTCCTCATTCATTCCCTCATTCACTCACTACTCCCTCGATTAGTCCTTCACTCACCAATCCCCCCCCCTCTCTCCCTCCTCACCTCCACTCGTCCCTCCTCAGCAACTCCTGCCACTTCTCCCACCAGCTCTAGTCCCTCGTTCCCTGGCAGTCCGTCACCCCCCCTCCCCGTCCTCTCCTTCTCACCTCCAATCGTCCCTCCTCAACACCTCCTGCCACGTCTCCCACCATCTCTAGGGCCTGGCATTCCCCCACACTCTCACTCACTCCCACCCTCACACCCTCACTCACCTCCATTCATCCCTCCTCAGCACCTCCTGCCACGTCTCCCACCAGCTCGCGCCCACAGCGTTCCGCCCACTCTTCTCCGCGCCTGAAGGGGGAATTGGGGAAGGGAGGGGAAAGGGAAGGGGAAAGGAAGGGGAAGGGAAGGGGGAGGGAACGACGAGGGAAAGGGGATACGATTTCGAGAATCTCTCCTAAGGGGTAAGGGAGGGAGAGGATCTGGTATGGTATCCTTTCCGCTCATGTACACACTGATGTAATCCCTCCTTGTGTCGTTGCAAATAAAGAAGTCAATACCTCTTACTACGCCTCTTCCCTCACGTCTCTTCTTTCATGCCCCTTCCCTTATGCCTCATCTCGACTCTCGCGGCGGCCTTCTCTCACTCATGCCTCGCCTCGCATATGCTGTGATGTGATGGACATGCTGTGATGTGATGGACATGCTGTGATGTGATGGACATGCTGTGATGTGATGGACATGCTGTGATGTGATGGACATGCTGTGATGTGATGGACATGCTGTGATGTGATGGACATGCGTACCTAGCTCTTTGTATCCTGTCCAATCGCTCTTCTCCCACCACTGCCATGTTATGCCCATGGCAAGGCAACACCACACAAGAGCGCAACAAGGGAAGAAGGGAATGGAGAGATGAAGGGAAGGCAGGACCAAGCAAAGGCCCATGATTCAAAAGGCACATGAAGGCCCCCTTTTGAGACGTCTCATCATTCACACTCCCTTTTCTGAGGCGCCTGAACAAACACCTTGCCTTGAATCACAGCCCGTCATGCAACAACCGCTCGCGTGCATTATTGACTACGAGTGAAACAAAACAACAACAGAAAACGACAGAGAACTAGCAACCATAAAGCACACAGCAAAGGAAGAGCTTCACGAAGCTATCCTGCTTACTTCCTTTCATAAAGATTTAGCTGCACTTGTAATCATTTCCTTACATAGCTCATTTTCTCCGCCTGTTCACTTCCTTTAGCTTACTCACCGTTTCCTTCCATTGCACAGATCCGTCCGAACTCCTCCCCCCCATAATGCTCCACCGGCAGCCGGTACCCGTTGTCGCCCGCGTCCTCCCTTTATCTCCCACCCACACCCCCCTCAATTTCATCCCCTCATCTTCGTCCACTCACCGTTTCCTTCCATTGCACGGATCCGTCAGAGCTCCTTGCTCCCATGATGCTCCACCGGCACCGGTACCCGTTCTCAGCCCACGTCCTCCCTTTGTCTCCCTCCAATCTTCCCGTTTCCCCTGCCCCCCCCCTCATCGCCCCCCCACTCACCGTTTCCTTCCATTGCACGGATCCGTCCGAACTCCTCCCGCCCATGATGCTCCACCGGCACCGGTAACCCGTTCTCCCCCACGTCCTCCCCGCTCTCCCGATACCACGAGCTTGCCGTCCTCGTTAAGGCCCGACTCGTTAAGAGGCGCGTTCTGTAGGCTGATGTTCCACTCCTCCTCGCTCGCTATGCCCGTGTCTTGAAAGGGGGGAAGTTGGGGAGGGATGGAGGGGCGAGCGGAACGAGGGGCGAGGAGGTAGGAGCATTCTTTGAGTTGACTCAGAAGTCACCTCGTTCCACTCCTCCTCTCGCGCTATGCCCGTGAGTGGAAGGAGGGAAAGGCAGGGAGGGGAAAGAGGGTAGAGGGGGAGAAGGGAATGGCATGGGGATGAAGGGGGAGCATGAGCACGAGAGGAAAGACTTGTAGATGGGGAGGGGAGGAGGGATGTGGGGTATGAGGACCAAGCACCGACATTCATCACACCAGATGAACAAATAGCATAGCACATAACTCAAGAACTGAGTTGACATCTCAGCCGTCCGTTTGTTTGATCAACGTGAGGGGGAAGATTACCATGTTCGCCTGACACTCCTGGGACACGGTTCATATGTTGGTCCATTCATACCCTTTATTCTTGCTCTCATACCGACGTGGCAACGCCATGTAAGGCCGACGTCAGCTAGTAACTTTGCCGCATTGATCACAATGTAACACCACCTCTGCGCGGCGGGCTATCTCTTGAGTTGGGAATGCACTGCCGAGAAACGCGGTTCCGATAGTGAACGTGGCCTTGCGCGCCGGCCGCTGGGACCTGAGAGACGTCCACGTGGCAGGCACGTCAGAGCATAAGGAATCATACAGAATGCTTCGTGCATTGATATTGCAAGGAATTTGGAAGGAAGCACATGCACTGCTGAAATAAATCAGGGATCAAACGATTAACAATTCAAAGTCATCTCTCTCTCTCTCTC
>CANXME010000849.1:0-69468 GCA_948144175.1 Closterium sp. NIES-65
AAAAAAATAGCAAGAACAAGGGCCTAGCGTGTGCAAAATAAAAAGAACAAGGGCATAGCATGTGCAAAATAGCAAGAACAAGGGCCTAGCGGGTGCAAAATTAAAAGAACAAGGGCCTAGCGTGTGCAAAATAAAAGAACAAGGGCCTAGCGTGTGCAAAATTGCAAAAACAAGGGCCTAGCGTGTGCAAAATTGCAAGAACAAGGGCCTAGAGCGAGTGCAAAATAGCAAGAGCAAGGGCCTAGCGTGTGCAAAAAAATCAAGAACAAGGGCCTAGCGTTCGCAAAATAGCAAGAACAAGGGCCTAGCGTGTGCAAAATAAAAAGAACAAGGGTCTAGCATGTGCAAAATTGCAAGAGACAAGGGCCTAGCATGTGCAAAATAAAAAGAACAAGGGCCTAGCGTGTGCAAAATAAAAGAACAAGGGCCTAGCGTGTGCAAAATAAAAAGAACAAGGGCCTAGCGTGTGCAAAATAAAAGAACAAGGGCCTAGCGTGTGCAAAATTGCAAGAACAAGGGCCTAGCGTGTGCAAAATAAAAGAACAAGGGCCTAGCGTGTGCAAAATAGCAAGAACAAGGGCCTAGCGTGTGCAAAATAAAAGAACAAGGGCCTAGCGTGTGCAAAATAAGCAAGAACAAGGGCCTAGCGTGTGCAAAATTCAAGAACAAGGGCCTAGCGTGTGCAAAATTGCAAGAACAAGGGCCTAGCGAGTGCAAAATAAGCAAGAGCAAGGGCCTAGCGTGTGCAAAAAATCAAGAACAAGGGCCTAGCGGTCGCGAAATAGCAAGAACAAGGGCCTAGCGTGTGCAAAATAAAAAGACAAGGGTCTAGCATGTGCAAAATTGCAAGAACAAGGGCCTAGCGTGTGCAAAATAAAAAGAACAAGGGCATAGCGTGTGCAAAATAAAAGAACAAGGGCCTAGCGTGTGCAAAATAAAAAGAACAAGGGCCTAGCGTGTGCAAAAATCAAGAACAAGGGCTAGCGTTGCAAATAGCAAGAACAAGGGCCTAGCGTGTGCAAAATAAAAGAACAAGGGTCTAGCATGTGCAAAATTGCAAGAACAAGGGCCTAGCGTGTGCAAAATAAAAGAACAAGGGCATAGCGTGTGCAAAATGCAAGAACAAGGGCCTAGCGTGTGCAAAATAAAGAGAACAAGGGCCTAGCGTGTGCAAAATAAAAAGAACAAGGGCCTAGCGTGTGCAAAATAAAAAGAACAAGGGCCTAGCGTGTGCAAAATTGCAAAGAACAAGGGCCTAGCGTGTGCAAAATAGCAAGAACAAGGGCCTAGCGTTGCGAAATAGCAAGAACAAGGGCCTAGCGTGTGCAAAATAAAAGAACAAGGGCCTAGCATGTGCAAAATTGCAAGAACAAGGGCCTAGCGTGTGCAAAATAAAAAGAACAAGGCCTAGCGTGTGCAAAATAAAAGAACAAGGGCTAGCGTGTGCAAAAAAAAAAAGAACAAGGGCTAGCGTGTGCAAAATAAAAAGAACAAGGGCCTAGCGTGTGCAAAATTGCAAGAACAAGGGCCTAGCGTGTGCAAAAATTGCAAGAACAAGGGCCTAGCGAGTGCCAAAATAGCAAGAGCAAGGGCCTAGCGTGTGCAAAAAATCAAGAACAAGGGCCTAGCGTTCGCGAAATTGCAAGAACAAGGGCCTAGCGTGTGCAAAATAAAAAGAACAAGGGTCTAGCATGTGCAAAATTGCAAGAACAAGGGCCTAGCGTGTGGAAAATAAAAAGAACAAGGCCATAGCGTGTGCAAAATAGCAAGAACAAGGGCCCTAGCGTGTGCAAAATAAAAGAACAAGGGCCCTAGCGTGTGCAAAATAAAAAGAACAAGGGCATAGCGTGTGCAAAATAGCAAGAACAAGGGCCTAGCATGTGCAAATATAATAACAAGGGCCTAGCGTGTGCAAAATAAAAAGAACAAGGGCATAGCGTGTGCAAAATTGCAAGAACAAGGGCCTAGCGTGTGAAACATTGCTAGAACAAGGGCCTAGCGAGTGCAACATCGCAAGAGCAAGGGCCTAGCGTGTGCAAAAAAACAAGAACAGGGCCTTGTGTTTCGCGAAATAGCAAGAAAAAGGGCCTAGCGTGTGCAAAATAAAAGGAACAAGGGTTTCTAGCATGTGCAAAATTGCAAGAACAAGGGCCTAGCGAGTGCAAAATAAAACGAACAAGGGCATAGCGTGTGCAAAAATAAAAAGAACAAGGGCCTAGCGTGTGCAAAATAAAAAGAACAAGGGCCTAGCGTGTGCAAAATTGCAAGAACAAGCGCCTAGCGTGTGCAGAATTGCAAGAACAAGGGCCTAGCGAGTGCAAAATTGCAAGAGCAAGGGCCTAGCGTGTACAAAAAATCAAGAACAAGAGCCTAGCTGTTCGCGAAAATAGCATGAGCAAGGGCCTAGCATGTGCAAAAAAAAAAACGAACAAGGGTCTAGTCATGTGCAAAATTGCAAGAAGAAGGGCCTAGCGTGTGCAAAATAAAAAGAACAAGGGCATAGCGTGTGCAAGATAGCAAGAACAAGGGGCCTAGCTTGTGCAAAATAAAAAGAACAAGGGCCTAGCGTGTGCAAAATAAAAAGAAGAAGGGCCTAGCGCATGCAAAATTGCAAGAACAAGGGCCTAGCGTGTGCAAAATTGCAAGAACAAGGGCCTAGCGAGTGCAATATAGCAAGAGCAAGGGCCTAGCAGGGCCTAGCTTGTGCAAAAAAACAAGAACAAGGGCCTTGTGTTCGCGAAATAGCAAGAAAAAGGGCCTAGCGTGTGCAAAATATAAAGAACAAGGGTCTAGCATGTGTAAAATTGCAAGAACAAGGGCCCTAAGCGTGTGCAAAATAAAAGAACAAGGGCATAGCGTGTGCAAAATAAAAAGAACAAGGGCCTAGCGTGTGCAAAATAAAAAGAACAACGGCCTAGCGTGTGCAAAATAAAAAGAACAAGGGCCTAGCGTGTGCAAAATTTGAAGAACAAGGGCCTAGCGTGTGGAAAATTGCAAGAACAAGGGACTAGCGAGTGCAAAATAGCAAGAGCAAGGGCCTAGCATGTTCAAAAAATCAAGAACAAGGGCCTAGCGTTCACGAAATAGCAAGAACAAGGGCGTAGCGTGTGCAAAATAGAAAGAACAAGGGTCTAGCATGTGCAAAATTGCAAGAACAAGGGCCTAGTGTGCTCAAAATAATAAGAACAAGGGCATAGCGTATGCAAAATAGAAAGAACAAGGGCCTAGCATGTGCAAAATAAAAAGAACAAGGGCCTAGCGTGTGCAATATAAAAAGAACAAGGGCCTAGCGTGTGCCAAATTGCAAGAACAAGGGCCTAGCGTGTGCAAAGTTGCAAGAACAAGGGCCTAGCGAGTGCAAAATAGCAAGAGCAAGGGCCTAACGTGTGCAAAAACAACAAGAACAAGGGCCTAGCGTTCACGAAATAGCAAGAGCAAGGGCCTAGCGTGTGCAAAATAAAAAGAACAAGAGTCTAGCATGTGCAAAATTGCAAGAACAAGGGCCTAGCGTGTGCAAAATAAAAAGAACAAGGGCATAGTGTGTGCAAAATAGCAAGAACAAGGGCCTAGCGTGTGCAAAATAAAAAAAACAAAGGCCTAGCGTGTGCAAAATAAAAAAGAACAAGGGGCTAGCGTGTGCAAAATTGCAAGAACAAGGGCCTAGCGAGTGCAAAATAGCAAGAGCAAGGGCCTAATGTGTGCAAAAAATCAAGAACAACGGCCTAGCGTTCGCGAAATAGCAAGAGCAAGGGCCTAGCGTGTGCAAAATAAAAAGAACAAGGGTCTAGCATGTGCAAAATTGCAAGAACAAGGGCCTAGCGTGTGCAAAATAAAAAGAACAAGGGCATAGCGTGTGCAAAATAGCAAGAACAAATGCCTAGCGTGTGCAAAATAAAATGAACAAGGGCCTAGCGTATCCAAAATTGCAAGAACAAGGGCCTAGCGTGTGGAAAATAAAAAGAACAAGGCCATAGCGTGTGCAAAATAGCAAGAACAAGGGCCTAGCGTGTGCAAAATAAAAAGAACAAGGGCCTAGCGTGTGCAAAATAAAAAGAACAAGGGCATAGCGTGTGCAAAATAGCAAGAACAAGGGCCTAGCATGTGCAAAATATAATAACAAGGGCCTAGCGTGTGCAAAATAAAAAGAACAAGGGCATAGCATGTGCAAAATTGCAAGAACAAGAGCCTAGCGTGTGAAACATTGCAAGAACAAGGGCCTAGCGAGTGCAAAATAGCAAGAACAAGGGCCTAGCGTGTGCAAAAAAACAAGAACAAGGGCCTTGTGTTCGCGAAATAGCAAGAAAAAGGGCCTAGCGTGTGCAAAATAAAAGGAACAAGGGTCTAGCATGTGCAAAATTGCAAGAACAAGGGCCTAGCGAGTGCAAAATAAAAAGAACAAGGGCATAGCGTGTGCAAAATAAAAAGAACAAGGGCCTAGCGTGTGCAAAATAAAAAGAACAAGGGCCTAGCGTGTGCAAAATTGCAAGAACAAGGGCCTAGCGTGTGCAGAATTGCAAGAACAAGGGCCTAGCGAGTGCAAAATTGCAAGAGCAAGGGCCTAGCGTGTACAAAAAATCAAGAACAAGAGCCTAGCGTTCGCGAAATAGCATGAGCAAGGGCCTAGCATGTGCAAAAAAAAACGAACAAGGGTCTAGCATGTGCAAAATTGCAAGAAGAAGGGCCTAGCGTGTGCAAAATAAAAGAACAAGGGCATAGCGTGTGCAAGATAGCAAGAACAAGGGCCTAGCTTGTGCAAAATAAAAAGAACAAGGGCCTAGCGTGTGCAAAATAAAAAGAAGAAGGGCCTAGCGCATGCAAAATTGCAAGAACAAGGGCCTAGCGTGTGCAAAATTGCAAGAACAAGGGCCTAGCGAGTGCAATATAGCAAGAGCAAGGGCCTAGCAGGGCCTAGCGTGTGCAAAAAAACAAGAACAAGGGCCTTGTGTTCGCGAAATAGCAAGAAAAAGGGCCTAGCGTGTGCAAAATAAAAAGAACAAGGGTCTAGCATGTGTAAAATTGCAAGAACAAGGGCCTAGCGTGTGCAAAATAAACAGAACAAGGGCATAGCGTGTGCAAAATAAAAGAACAAGGGCCCTAACAAGGGCCTAGCGTGTGCAAAATTGCAAGAACAAGGGCCTAGCGTGTGCAAAATTGCAAGAGCAAGGGCCTAGCGTGTGCAAAAAATCAAGAACAAGGGCCTAGCGTTCGCGAAATAGCAGGAGCAAGGGCCTAGCGTGTGCAAAATAAAAAGAACAAGGGTCTAGCATGTGCAAAATTGCAAGAACAAGGGCCTAGCGTGTGCAAAATAAAAAGAACAAGGGCATAGCGTGTGCAAGATAGCAAGAACAAGGGCCTAGCTTGTGCAACGTAAAAAAAACAACGGCCTAGCGTGTGCAAAATAAAAAGAACAAGGGCCTAGCGTATGCAAAATTGCAAGAACAAGGGCCTAGCGTGTGCAAAATTGCAAGAACAAGGGCCTATCGAGTGCAAAATAGCAAGAGCAAGGGCCTAGCGTGTGCAAAAAATCAAGAACAAGGGCCTAGCGTTCGCGAAATAGCAAGAACAAGGGCCTAGCGTGTGCAAAATAAAAAGAACAAGGGTCTAGCATGTGCAAATTTGCAAGAACAAGGGCCTAGTGTGTGCAAAATAAAAAGAACAAGGGCATAGCGTGTGCAAAATAGCAAGAACAAGGGCCTAGCGTGTGCAAAATAAAAAGAACGAGGGCCTAGCGTGTGCAAAATAAAAAGAGCAAGGGCCTAGCGTGTGCAAAATTGAAAAAACAAGGGCCTAACGTGTGCAAAATTGCAAGAACAAGGGCCTAGCGTGTGCAAAATAAAAAGAACAAGGGCCTAGCGTGTGCAAAATAAAAAGAACAAGGGCCTAGCATGTGCAAAATAAAAAGAACAAGGGCCTAGCGTGTGCAAAAAAAAAAGAACAAGGGCATAGCGTGTGCAAAATAGCAAGAACAAGGGCCTAGCGTGTGCAAAATAAAAAGAACAAGGGCCTAGCGTGTGCAAAATAAAAAGAACAAGGGCCTAGCGTGTGCAAAATTTGAAGAACAAGGGCCTAGCGTGTGGAAAATTGCAAGAACAAGGGACTCGCGAGTGCAAAATAGCAAGAGCAAGGGCCTAGCATGTTCAAAAAATCAAGAACAAGGGCCTAGCGTTCACGAAATAGCAAGAACAAGGGCCTAGCGTGTGCAAAATAGAAAGAACAAGGGTCTAGCATGTGCAAAATTGCAAGAACAAGGGCCTAGTGTGTTCAAAATAATAAGAACAAGGGCATAGCGTATGCAAAATAGCAAGAACAAGGGCCTAGCATGTGCAAAATAAAAAGAACAAGGGCCTAGCGTGTGCAATATAAAAAGAACAAGGGCCTAGCGTGTGCCAAATTGCAAGAACAAGGGCCTAGCGTGTGCAAAGTTGCAAGAACAAGGGCCTAGCGAGTGCAAAATAGCAAGAGCAAGGGCCTAACGTGTGCAAAAAAACAAGAACAAGGGCCTAGCGTTCACGAAATAGCAAGAGCAAGGGCCTAGCGTGTGCAAAATAAAAAGAACAAGGGCATAGTGTGTGCAAAATAGCAAGAACAAGGGCCTAGCGTGTGCAAAATAAAAAAAACAAAGGCCTAGCGTGTGCAAAATAAAAAAGAACAAGGGGCTAGCGTGTGCAAAATTGCAAGAACAAGGGCCTATAGTGTGCAAAGTTGCAAGAACAAGGGCCTAGCGAGTGCAAAATAGCAAGAGCAAGGGCCTAACGTGTGCAAAAAATCAAGAACAACGGCCTAGCGTTCGCGAAATAGCTAGAGCAAGGGCCTAGCGTGTGCAAAATAAAAAGAACAAGGGTCTAGCATGTGCAAAATTGCAAGAACAAGGGATTAGCGTGTGCAAAATAAAAAGAACAAGGGCATAGCGTGTGCAAAATAGCAAGAACAAATGCCTAGCGTGTGCAAAATAAAATGAACAAGGGCCTAGCGTGTGCAAAATTGCAAGAACAAGGGCCTAGCGTGTGCAAAATTGCAAGAACAAGGGCCTAGCGAGTGCAAAATAGCAAGAGCAAGGGCCTAGCGTGTGTAAAAAATCAAGAACAAGGGCCTAGCGTTCGCGAAATAGCAAGAACAAGGGCCTAGCGTGTGCAAAATAAAAAGAACAAGGGTCTAGCATGTGCAAAATTGCAAGAACAAGGGCATAGGGTGTTCAAAATATAAAGAACAAGGGCATAGCATGTGCAAAATAGCAAGAACAAGGGCCTAACGTGTGCAAAATAAAAAGAACAAGGGCCTAGCGTGTGCAAAATAAAAGGAACAAGGGCCTAGCGTGTACAAAATTGCAAGAACAAGGGCCTAGCGTGTGCAAAATTGCAAAAACAAGGGCCTAGCGAGTGCAAAACAGCAAGAGCAAGGGCCTACCGTGTGCAAAAAATCAAGAACAAGGGACTAGCGTGTGCAAAATAGCAAGAGCAAGGGCCTAGCGTGTGCAAAAAATCAAGAACAAGGGCCTAGTGTTCGCGAAATAGCAAGAGCAAGGGCCTAGCGTGTGCAAAATAAAAAGAACAAGGGTCTAGCATGTGCAAAATTGCAAGAACAAGGGCCTAGCGTGTGCAAAATAAAAAGAACAAGGGCATAGCGTGTGCAAGATTGCAAGAACAAGGGCCTAGCTTGTGCAAAGTAAAGAGAACAAGGGCCTAGCGTGTGCAAAATAAAAAGAACAAGGGCCTAGCGTGTGCAAAATAAAAAGAACAAGGGCCTAGCGTGTGCAAAATTGCAACAACAAGGGCCTGGCGAGTGCAAAATAGCAAGAACAAGGACCTAGCGTGTGCACAAAATCAAGAACAAGGGCCTAGCATTCGCAAAATTGCAAGAAAAAGGGCCTAGTGTGTGCAAAATAAAAGGAACAAGGGTCTAGCATGTGTAAAATTGCAAGAACAAGGGCATAGCGTGTGCAAAATAGCAAGAACAAATGCCTAGCGTGTGCAAAATAAAAAGAACAAGGGCCTAGCGTGTGCAAAAAAAAAAGAACAAGGGCCTAGCGTGTGCAAAATTGCAAGAACAAGGGCCTAGCGAGTGCAAAATAGCAAGAGCAAGGGCCTAGCGTGTGTAAAAATTCAAGAACAAGGGCCTAGCATTCGCGAAATAGCAAGAACAAGGGCCTAGCGTGTGCAAAATAAAAAGAACAAGGGTCTAGCATGTGCAAAATTGCAAGAACAAGGGCATAGGGTGTTCAAAATATAAAGAACAAGGGCATAGCATGTGCAAAATAGCAAGAACAAGGGCCTAACGTGTGCAAAATAAAAAGAACAAGGGCCTAGCGTGTGCAAAAATAAAAGGAACAAGGGCCTAGCGTGTACAAAATTGCAAGAACAAGGGCCTAGCGTGTGCAAAATTGCAAAAACAAGGGCCCTAGCGAGTGCAAAACAGCAAGAGCAAGGGCCTACCGTGTGCAAAAAATCAAGAACAAGGGACTAGCGTGTGCAAAATAGCAAGAGCAAGGGCCTAGCGTGTGCAAAAAATCAAGAACAAGGGCCTAGTGTTCGCGAAATAGCAAGAGCAAGGGCCTAGCGTGTGCAAAATAAAAAGAACAAGGGTCTAGCATGTGCAAAATTGCAAGAACAAGGGCCTAGCGTGTGCAAAATAAAAAGAACAAGGGCATAGCGTGTGCAAGATTGCAAGAACAAGGGCCTAGCTTGTGCAAAGTAAAGAGAACAAGGGCCTAGCGTGTGCAAATAAAAAGAACAAGGGCCTAGCGTGTGCAAAATAAAAAGAACAAGGGCCTAGCGTGTGCAAAATTGCAACAACAAGGGCCTAGCGAGTGCAAAATAGCAAGAACAAGGACCTAGCGTGTGCACAAAATCAAGAACAAGGGCCTAGCATTCGCAAAATTGCAAGAAAAAGGGCCTAGTGTGTGCAAAATAAAAGGAACAAGGGTCTAGCATGTGTAAAATTGCAAGAACAAGGGCATAGCGTGTGCAAAATAGCAAGAACAAATGCCTAGCGTGTGCAAAATAAAAAGAACAAGGGCCTAGCGTGTGCAAAAAAAAAAGAACAAGGGCCTAGCGTGTGCAAAATTGCAAGAACAAGGGCCTAACGTGTGCAAAATTGCAAGAACAAGGGCCTAGCGAGTGGAAAATAGCAAGAACAAGGGCCTAGCGTGTGCAAAAAAGCAAGAGCAAGGGCCTAGCGCGTGCAAAAAATCAAGAACAAGGGCCTAGCGTTCGCGAAATAGCAAGAACAAGGGCCTAGCGTGTGCAAAATAAAAAGAACAAGGGCATAGCATGTGCAAAATAGCAAGAACAAGGGTCTAGCGGGTGCAAGATTAAAAGAACAAGGGCCTAACGTGTGAAAAATAAAAAGAACAAGGGCCTAGCGTGTACAAAATTGCAAAAACAAGGGCCTAGCGTGTGCAAAATTGCAAAAACAAGGGCCTAGCGAGTGCAAAACAGCAAGAGCAAGGGCCTAGCGTATGCAAAAAATCAAGAACAAGGGCCTAGCGTTCGCGAAATAGCAAGAACATGGGCCTAGCGTGTGCAAAAAAAAAAGAACAAAGGTCTAGCATGTGCAAAATTGCAAGAACAAGGGCCTAGCGTGTGCAAAATAAAAAGAACAAGGGCATAGTGTGTGCAAAATAGCAAGAACAAGGGCCTAGCGTGTGCAAAATAAAAGAACAAGGGCCTAGCGTGTGCAAAATAGCAAGAACAAGGGCCTAGCGTGTGCAAAATTGCAAGAACAAGGACCTAGCGTGTGCAAAATTGCAAAAACAAGGGCCTAGCGAGTGCAAAATAGCAAGAGCAAGGGCCTAGCGTATGCAAAAAATCAAGAATAAGGGCCTAGCATTCGCGAAATAGCAAGAACAAGGGCCTAGCGTGTGCAAAATAAAAAGAACAAGGGTCTAGCATGTGCAAAATTGCAAGAACAAGGGCCTAGCGTGTGCAAAATAAAAAGAACAAGGGCATAGCGTGTGCAAAATAGCAAGAACAAGGGCCTAGCATGTGCAAAATAAAAAGAACAAGGGCATAGCGTGTGCAAAATAAAAAGAACAAGGGCCTAGCGTGTGCAAAATTGCAAGAACAAGGGCCTAGCGTGTGCAAAATTGCAAGAACAAGGGCCTAGCGTGTGCAAAATTGCAAGAACAAGGGCCTAGCGAGTGCAAAATAGCAAGAACAAGGGCCTAGCGTGTGCAAAAAATCAAAAACAAGGGCCTAGCGTTCGCGAAATAGCAAGAACAAGGGCCTAGCGTGTGCAAAATAAAAAGAACAAGGGTCTAGCATGTGCAAAATTGCAAGAACAAGGGCCTAGCGTGTGCAAATTAAAAAGAACTAGGGCATAGCGTGTGCAAAATAAAAAGAACAAGGGCCTAGCGTGTGCAAAATTGCAAGAACAAGGGCCTAGCGTATGCAAAATTAAAAGAACAAGGGCCTAGCGAGTGCAAAATAGCAAGAACAAGGGCCTAGCGTGTGCAAAATAAAAAGAACAAGGGCCTAGCGTGTGCAAAATAGCAAGAACAAGGGCCTAGCGTGTGCAAAATTGCAAGAACAAGGGCCTAGCGTGTGCAAAATTGCAAGAACAAGGGCCTAGCGAGTGCAAAATAGCAAGAGCAAGGGCCTAGCGTGTGCAAAAAATCAAGGAACAAGGGCCTAGCGTTCAAATAGCAAGAACAAGGGCCTAGCGTGTGCAAAATAAAAGAACAAGGGTCTAGCATGTGCAAAATTGCAAGAACAAGGGCCTAGTGTGTGCAAAATAAAAAGAACAAGGGCATAGCGTGTGCAAAATAAAAAGAACAAGGGCCTAGCGTGTGCAAAATAAAAATAACAAGGGCCTAGCATGTGCAAAATTGCAAGAACAAGGGCCTAGCGTGTGCAAATTGCAAGAACAAGGGCCTAGCGAGTGCAAAATAGCAACAGCAAGGGCCTAGCGTGTGCAAATAAAAAGAAGAAGGGCCTAGCGTTCGCGAAATAGCAAGAGCAAGAGCCTAGCGTGTGCAAAATAAAAAGAACAAGGGTCTAGCATGTGCAAAATTGCAAGAACAAGGGCCTAGCGTGTGCAAAATAAAAAGAACAAGGGCATAGCGTGTGCAAGATAGCAAGAACAAGGGCCTAGCTTGTGCAAAATAAAAAGAACAAGGGCCTAGCGTGTGCAAAATAAAAAGAACAAGGGCATAGCGTGTGCAAAATAGCAAGAACAAGGGCCTAGCGTGTGCAAAATAAAAAGAACAAGGGCCTAGCGTGTGCAAAATAAAAAAAACAAGGGCCTAGCGTGTGCAAAATTGCAAGAACAAGGGCCTAGCGTGTGCAAAATTGCAAGAACAAGGGCCTAGCGAGTGCAAAATAGCAAGAGCAAGGGCCTAGCGTGTGCAAAAAATCAAGAACAAGGGCCTAGCGTTCGCGAAATAGCAAGAACAAGGGCCTAGCGTGTGCAAAATAAAAAGAACAAGGGTCTAGCATGTGCAAAATTGCAAGAACAAGGGCCTAGTGTGTGCAAAATAAAAAGAACAAGGGCATAGCGTGTGCAAAATAAAAAGAACAAGGGCCTAGCGTGTGCAAAATAAAAATAACAAGGGCCTAGCTTGTGCAAAATTGCAAGAACAAGGGCCTAGCGTGTGCAAAATTGCAAGAACAAGGGCCTAGCGAGTGCAAAATAGCAACAGCAAGGGCCTAGCGTGTGCAAAATAAAAAGAAGAAGGGCCTAGCGTTCGCGAAATAGCAAGAGCAAGAGCCTAGCGTGTGCAAAATAAAAAGAACAAGGGTCTAGCATGTGCAAAATTGCAAGAACAAGGGCCTAGCGTGTGCAAAATAAAAAGAACAAGGGCATAGCGTGTGCAAGATAGCAAGAACAAGGGCCTAGCTTGTGCAAAATAAAAGAACAAGGGCCTAGCGTGTGCAAAATAAAAAGAACAAGGGCATAGCGTGTGCAAAATAGCAAGAACAAGGGCCTAGCGTGTGCAAAATAAAAAGAACAAGGGCCTAGCGTGTGCAAAATAAAAAAACAAGGGCCTAGCGTGTGCAAAATTGCAAGAACAAGGGCCTAGCGTGTGCAAAATTGCAAGAACAAGGGCCTAGCGAGTGCAAAATAGCAAGAGCAAGGGCCTAGCGTGTGCAAAAAATCAAGAACAAGGGCCTAGCGTTCGCGAAATAGCAAGAACAAGGGCCTAGCGTGTGCAAAATAAAAAGAACAAGGGTCTAGCATGTGCAAAATTGCAAGAACAAGGGCCTAGTGTGTGCAAAATAAAAAGAACAAGGGCATAGCGTGTGCAAAATAAAAAGAACAAGGGCCTAGCGTGTGCAAAATAAAAATAACAAGGGCCTAGCATGTGCAAAATTGCAAGAACAAGGGCCTAGCGTGTGCAAAATTGCAAGAACAAGGGCCTAGCGAGTGCAAAATAGCAACAGCAAGGGCCTAGCGTGTGCAAAATAAAAGAAGAAGGGCCTAGCGTTCGCGAAATAGCAAGAGCAAGAGCCTAGCGTGTGCAAAATAAAAAGAACAAGGGTCTAGCATGTGCAAAATTGCAAGAACAAGGGCCTAGCGTGTGCAAAATAAAAAGAACAAGGGCATAGCGTGTGCAAGATAGCAAGAACAAGGGCCTAGCTTGTGCAAAATAAAAGAACAAGGGCCTAGCGTGTGCAAAATAAAAAGAACAAGGGCATAGCGTGTGCAAAATAGCAAGAACAAGGGCCTAGCGTGTGCAAAATAAAAGAACAAGGGCCTAGCGTGTGCAAAATAAAAAAACAAGGGCCTAGCGTGTGCAAAATTGCAAGAACAAGGGCCTAGCGTGTGCAAAATTGCAAGAACAAGGGCCTAACGAGTGCAAAATAGCAAGAGCAAGGGCCTAGCATGTGCAAAAAATCAAGAACAAGGGCCTAGCGTTCGCGAAATAGCAAGAACAAGGGCCTAGCGTGTGCAAAATAAAAAGAACAAGGGTCTAGCATGTGCAAAATTGCAAGAACAAGGGCCTAGTGTGTGCAAAATAAAAAGAACAAGGGCATAGCGTGTGCAAAATAAAAAGAACAGGGGCCTAGCGTGTGCAAAATAAAAATAACAAGGGCCTAGCATGTGCAAAATTGCAAGAACAAGGGCCTAGCGTGTGCAAAATAAAAAGAACAAGGGCATGGCGTGTGCAAAATAAAAAGAACAAGGGCCTAGCGTGTGCAAAATAGAAAGAACAAGGGCCTAGCGTGTGCAAAATTGCAAGAACAAGGGCCTAGCGTGTGCAAAATTGCAAGAACAAGGGCCTAGCGAGTGCAAAATAGCAACAGCAAGGGCCTAGCATGTGCAAAAAATCAAGAACAAGGGCCTAGCGTTCATGAAATAGCAAGAGCAAGGGCCTAGCGTGTGCAAAATAAAAAGAACAAGGGTCTAGCATGTGCAAAAAAGCAAGAACAAGGGCCTAGCGTGAGCAAAATAAAAAGAACAAGGGCATAGCGTGTGCAAGATAGCAAGAACAAGGGCCTAGCTTGTGCAAAATAAAAAGAACAAGGGCCTAGCGTGTGCAAAATAAAAAGAAGAAGGGCCTAGCATGTGCAAAATTGCAAGAACAAGGGCCTAACGTGTGCAAAATTGCAAGAACAAGGGCCTAACGAGTGCAAAATAGCAAGAGCAAGGGCCTAGCATGTGCAAGAAATCAAGAACAAGGGCCTAGCGTTCGCGAAATAGCAAGAACAACGGCCTAGCGTGTGCAAATTAAAAAGAACAAGGGTCTAGCATGTGCAAAATTGCAAGAACAAGGGCCTAGCGTGTGGAAACAAAGAACGAGAATGAAATGACTATGGACGAAGTGAGTACAAATAGGAAACCCTAATTGGGTTGTACCCCCTATGGGATACCCCACTATAGCCTACACAATAGTATAAGCTATATAGTTCTGACACACCCCCATAGGCAAAGTGGGGGAGAACAAGGGGTCACAAGACCAGTCAAGCAAAACAAAGCAAAGCTCAGGGTGGATCACAAAGTCACCACACATTCCGAGCACAAGTTCAAGGCCACATGGCCAGTTCACATGCAAGATCATATATATAGAGATATACAAGAGTCAAGCAAGCAAGAGCAAGAGTATATATAGGCGAAGGTACAAGCAAGGTCAAGAGGAGAGCAAGTGAGGCAAGACAGGCACAAGACCCAACTGCGTGCAACAACGCTGATGATCACAAGGCGCAAGTGCCTTGGTGAAGACATCAGCAGTGTTGGCCTCAGAGGCCACGTACGCAAGTCGCAACTGTCCACGCTGCTGTAGCTCACGAGCAAGAAAGTAGCGGAGAGCAATGTGCTTCGTTCTGTGCTCCAGTCGCTGCTCTCGACACAAGGCCAGCATGGCCTTGTTGTCTACGTACAGGACTGGAGGAGAACGAGGCTGCTCTCCAAGGTCGGTCAAAAGGTAGGTGAGCCAGCGTAACTCCTGTGCAGCCATAGCCCCGGCGTAGATCTCAGCCTCACAACTGGAGCCGAGAACAGAAGACGAGCGGGTAGCCCGCCACGAAACAGAGCCGGAACCAAGGCTGAAGGTGTAACCCTGTGACGACCGCTGCGTAGCCTAGTCGTCGGCCCAAGAAGCGTCCGCGTGCCCAGTGAGGACCACTGGACTGCGCCCTCCAAGCACTAGCCCCATGCCCGACGTACTACACAAGTAGCGCAACACCCTCTTCGCTGCAGCCATGTGCTCTGGTCGGTGTCTCCCAGGAGCAACATAGCGTGCGAGAATGCTAAGAGGGTATGCAAGGTCAGGTCGTGTGCAGGTCATCAGGTACATGAGGCAGCCAACAAGCTCTGCATACGGGCCAATCGACTCTACGGACTCATCCGAAGGCAGAGCTGAGAGCGAGTGGCGAGTAGGCAGAGGAGTGGCCTGAGGCGAGGAGTACGTGAAGCCGAAGCGCTGAAGGACCTGCTGCACCATGTGTGACTGAGTCAGGGTAATGGTGCGGCGTGCTCTGTCCCGGGTGATCTGCAAGCCAAGGTAGCTGCGCAGTTCACCCAGGTCAGTGCACGTGTGTCTCTTCTGCAGCTCGGACTTCACGTAGGCGAGTCCAGCAGTGTCAGCTGTGGCAAAGACCAAGTCGTCGACGTACACGAGGATGTAGAACGGCGGCAGAGAGGTGTCGGTGCGCAGAAACAGCGACGGGTCGGCAGTAGAAGGAGCAAACCCAAGTGCCGCGAGCGTAGTCCTCAGTGTGTCGTGCCACTCACGTGGCGCCCTGGCGGAGACCGTAGACTGGACGCCGGAGACTCCACTGGGTACCAGGAGGGAAAGACCCAGTGAAGCCAGGTGGGCGACGCAGCCAGATCTCCTCATGCAGGCTGCCCTGCAAGAAAGCTGTGCTGAAGTCGAGAGAGTGCAGCTCGTAGTCACGGTGAGCAGCAACGTGCAGCAGAACCCGAAGAGTGGTCATCTTCGGGGTGGGGGAGAAGGTCTGAAAGTAGTCAACCCCCTGCCGCTGACTGAAGCCACGAGCCACGTAACGCGCCTTGAAGACAGGCGGAGAACCCGGCGGCCGCTTCACCCTGAAAATCCACATGCCACTGACGATGTTCGCCCCAGGGGGGGGAACAGCGTCAACGTAGGTGCCTGTGGACTTCCAGGAAGCCATCTCTGCATCCATAGCTGCCTGCCACTGAGAGGAGTAGGGACCCTCTATCGCCTCCGCGTAAGAGCGCGGAGTCGGGATGTCTGGTGCATCCGGGTCTCCCTCAGGGGCTAGCAGTACAGACGCGAGACGAGGTGAAGCGGCGGCCAGACACTGGAACTCCTCCTGCCTGTCCTCAAGGACGTCCGTGCCAAGGGCACACTCACCCCCGACGGACGGAGGACAGGCGGACTCAGACTCAGTGACAAGACGAGCAGCGTAGTCTAGACGACAGCGCGCAGCAAAGTCGACAAGCTCAGTGACAAGGGCAGACGCAGCAGACGACTCGAAGGAAGGGTCTAGTGACAGCTGTAGCAAGGAGACGCGTGACAGTAGGACTGGCAGCACGAAGAGAGTCCGACTCCGGGTCGGCAAGAGCAGGAAGAGAGGAAGCAGGAGGAGAAGGCAAAGGGGCACGCAGAGGAGCAGTGGACGGACGCAGTGACATCCGGTGCGTGCCAGGGACAGGAGGAGGACGCTGACGCGACCCGCGACCACTAGCGCGCTCAGTACGAACAGGCGACACAGGACGAGACGCAGGCTCACGACGCTCAGTAAGACCTTCAGTCGGACCAGTGTAGGGAGAAGGAGCAGGCAAAGGGGAGGCAGGCTGTAGCTGTGGCTGTGACCGGACAGGCTGCGGACCCTCTAAGGGAGGAGAAGGAGGAGGCGGAAGACCAAGAACCTGCTGCAGGAGCGGAACGAAGTACGGTCGGGGCCGCGCGGCGACACTAGAAACAGCAGGAACAGCACCAGCAGCCCCGGCAGGAGTACCCACTCCAGCAGCACCTCCAGCAGCACCACCAGAGGCTCCAGAACCTCCAGCCGCAGCACCAGGAGCACTGTCAGTCGGACCGCCAACGGCAGGCTCAGCGCCAACACCCTCAGCAGTACCAGCTCCAGGAGAACTCTCAGGCCCAGCAGCTCCAGCACCCACAGTACGAGCACCGGCGGGACGCGAGGCAGCAGTACCCTCTGCAGCCGAAGAACCACCAGCACCAGCAGCACACCTCCAGCGCCTGGCAAACCACTCACGCAGCTCCTGTGGGGAGGGTGGCTCCCGGCGAGACGAAGCACCCCCAGGCACAGCACCCCCAGGCTCAGCACCCCCAGGCACAGCACCTCCAGGCTCAGCACCCCCAGACACAGCACCCCCAGGTACAGCACCCCCAGGCTCGGCACCCCCAGGCTCAGCACCCCCAGGCTCAGCACCCCCAGGCTCAGCACCCCCAGGCTCAGCACCCCAAGGCTCAGCACCCCCAGACTCCGCACCCCCAGGCTCAGCTCCCGCAGCAGCACCAGAGTCACCAGTGACCTCGACATGCTCGACCGCGTCTACCTGGGACACACCTGAAGGGGCAGGACCCTGAGGGGGGAGGGGGACTACCGGGGGGGGACCTGGTACCAAGAAGAGCGGGGGTGGGGGGAGGGACAGAGTGCGGTAGGGGAAGAGGCGGTAGTAGGGTACCGACTCGTCGAACGTGACGTCCTGGGAGGACAGAACACGTCGAGAGGTGGGGTGGTAAAACTGCCACCCAGGGGCGTCGGGGGGGAACCCCAGGAAGACGCAGGGAGAAGCACGAGGGGACAGCTTGTCCGCAGACAGGTCGCGAACAAACGCCCGAGATCCCCAGACCCGGAACGCCGACGCATCGCCAACCTTCCCCGTCCACAGCAGGGCTGGGGAGGTCTCCGGTCGAGAGACCCTGGGGTGGAGGTTGATCTGGTGCGCAGCGTACCTGACCGCAAACGGCCACAGAAAATGGGGAGCAGCCGCATGCATCATGGACGTACGAGCGACGTCCATGACCATGCCAATGCGGCGCTCAGCAATCCCATTCTGCTGTGGTGAGTCCGGAAGCGTGAAGGTCTGACGGATGCCTCGTGCACGACAGTAGGCACTCAGGAGGCCAGAGGAGAACTCTCCGCCTCTGTCCGAGTGCAGACGCAAAACAGGGAAGTCAGAGCCAAAGCTCCTCCGAAGCTGGAGACGAGCTGCGCGGATCCAGTCGATCAACACCGCAGTGACCTCACCCTTGCTGCGCAAGGGGAAGACCGTGGTGTAACGCGAGTAGTCGTCAACCACCAGCAGGAAGTAGCGCTCCTGACCCTGTCCACGGACGCGGGCTGGGCCCCACACGTCCATGTGAAGCGTCTGCAACGGGGCCTCTGTCGGAGGAAACTGGGAGGAGTGAGGGGCAGCACGCTGGCGCCCCTCGACACAGGGGACACAGGCAGGGCCAGGGCCCGGAGGAAGGGGAGGGAGAGACCGGGGAAGACCAGACACAAGGACTCGCGAGGCCATGCCTCTGAGCCGAAGCAGAGAGGGGTGGCCAAGGCGGTGGTGCCAGAGGAGGGTCTCGCGAGACAGACGACGACACGAGCAGGGGGCAGACTCAGGACCAGACCTGGACGCTGCAGCAAACACCTGACCAGACGAAGGGACCCTACCAGACTCAGCACCTGGAGGAGAAGCAGTGGTCAGTGTGTACAGGCTCGACCCTGGCCGACGTGTAAACGTAGCCAGGTGGCGACCTGTATCCGCCTCCGTGCAGTGGGTCACCCGCTGACGAGCAGGGGTGAACTGGTGGACACCCGCATCCTGGAGGTCAGCACCACTCACCAAGTTCGTCGAGAACGAGGGGAGGTAGAGACCAGTCAGGGTGCCAGAGGGGGCCGCCGGACACGGGAGGACAGTGGAGAAGCGAGACAGGACAGGCCCCCCAGAGGGGTCAGCCAGGGACACCGCAACCGGCCGACTCAGCGGCGTGAGAGTGGTGCGGTCCCTAAAGAAGGAGCGAGACGCTCCAGAGTCAAGGGTGAAGGTGTGAGAGGCCGAAGCCGACACAGTACCTGAGAGGGCAGACTCACCAGTACCTGAGAGCACAGACGCACTGGCACCTAGGGCAGCAGCCTCACTAGTACCTGACGCGGCAGTACCAATGCCCGGGTCGGGCGGGAAACACCGGTAACAGTCATCCTCATCACTACCAATCGCAGCATACATAGCAGAGAGAATAGCATCAAAATCAAGATCATAAATAGCTACACCAGCCCTAGACAGCTCTCCCCAGCGGGGGATCTCAGCTGCCTCCGGAAACTGCTGACGCCAGGCGTCAGTCAGGCGGCCAAAGCAGCGGCGGGCTGTGTGGGCGCCTCCACACCGCTCCCCTGCACGGTCACCGGTGCGAAGAACGTAGGGGCAAGGACCAAGCGCACCACCACGCTGACGCTGCGAGTACCACTCACGGAGCTGCTGAGGGGCGGGGACGGTGCGAGAGCGCTGCTGCTGCTGTGGCTGCTGCTGCGGCTGCTGCTGCTGCTGCTGCTGCTGCTGGCGCTGACCACCCCCAGAGCTGCTCCGCTGGGACGAGCCACTCCGACCCCCGCCTCCACCGCCACCCCCGCCTCCACCGCCACCCCCGTCTCCACCTCCACCTCCCCCACCAGGACTGTCGCTCCCACCGCTCCCACCGCCTCCCCCGCTACCACCTCCGCCGCCACCTCCGCCTCCACCGCCGCCACCAGTACCTCCACTCCCGCCACCACCCCCACCGCCACCCCCACTCCCCCCGCCACCCCCACCGCCTCCTCCACCGCCCCCTCGAGCTCCACCCGCTCCCTTGCCCCCCTTGCCCTTGCCAGAGCGGCGTCTGCCGCTGGGGGCAGACGCCGCGCCGACCGACTCAAAACCAGTGAGGTCGGCCGCAGCGGCAGAGGCGACAGAGGGCAGCAGGGGGGAAGGACCACACCCCTCAAAGATGGGGGTGCGAGGGTCACCCCGAGAGGCCCCTACAGTGACAATACTCTTCTCAGCCGCTAGCAGGGACTCCTCAAGGAGGTCGACAGTGAGAGTGGTGGGACAGACAGAGAGAAACTGGTCCCTAACGACACGAAGGGACTCAGGGAGACGGGTGACGAGAAAGTAGAGGGTGATGTACATGGGAGGAGGGTTCGCAGCGCGGAACTCAGCAGGAAGGGCAGCGCGGTAGCGGGTGTCACTAGCACGGAGGTGGGTAACGAGGTCAGCGACAGTGGGAAAGGAAGCGAGGTCAGGGAAGAGAAACGGTAGCATGAGGCGGCTAAGGGTAGCGGAGGAAGGGGAGGAGTAGCGTGCAACTACAGCGTCGTACAAGGCCTGAGCGGTCTTGCACTGACTAAAGTGGGCACGCTCAGAGGAAGGGAGGTGGCGACGCACAGCAAGACGTGCAGCAGCATCGCGGGTCGCCCACTTGGAGCGAACGGCAGAGTCAGCATCAGCAGGTGGGGCAGGGACAGCGCCAGAGACAAAGTCAAAAAGAGAGACCTCATCTATCGCATCACACAGTAAGTACAGCTGCAGGTCTTCAATCCAGACGGCAAAGTCAATGGCCCTCCCCTCAGCGTCAAAAGTAAGAACATTGGGGGTGGCCATGGCAGCAGCTGAAAGTCTCACCGGGCTGGGAGCGTCGGGTAGGTCAGCAGTAGAGGAACACAGCTCAGGAACAGCAGCACGGCTCCTCAGGCGGCTCGGGCGGCTCGGGCGGCTCGGGCGGCTCGGGCGGCGGCTCGGTCGCAGCTCAGCGGCTGCTCGGCGGCGGCTCGGGCGGCTCGGCGGCGGCTCAGGCGGCGGCGGCTCGGCGGCTCAGGCGGCGGCGGCTCGGCGGCGGCCCGGGCGGCGGCTCAGGCGGCGGCGGCTCGGCGGCGGCTCGGCTGCTGCTGGGCGGCTCGGCTGATGCTGGGCGGCTCGGCGGGGCCGCGGAGCAGAGGGCGGCGGTGCCGCGTAGCAGAGGGTGGCGGGGCCGCGTAGCAGGGGGAGGCGGGGCCGCGACCGAAGAGGGCGGCGGGGCCGCGTAGCAGAGGGCGGCGGGGCCGCGTAGCAGAGGGCGGCGGGGCCGCGTAGCAGAGGGCGGCGGGGCCGCGATCGAAGGGCGGCGGGGCCGCGTAGCAGAGGGCGGCGGGGCCGCGTAGCAGAGGGCGGCGGGGCCGCGTAGCAGAGGGCGGCGGGGCCGCGATCGAAGGGCGGCGGCGGGGCCGCGTAGCAGAGGGCGGCGGGGCCGCGATCGAAGGGCGGCGGGGCCGCTAGGGAAGGGCGGCGGAGCCGCTAGGGGAAGGGCGGCGCAACGGGCCGCTAGGGGCGACACGACGGGTCGCTAAAAAAAAAAACGCGCCTCGGGGCGCGGTTCGGTGGGCCCTAGAAGCAGTCCCTAGGAGGGAACCTGCTCTGATTCCATGTGGAAACAAAGAACGAGAATGAAATGACTATGGACGAAGTGAGTACAAATAGGAAACCCTAATTGGGTTGTACCCCCTATGGGATACCCCACTATAGCCTACACAATAGTATAAGCTATATAGTTCTGACATAGCGTGTGCAAAATAAAAAGATCAAGGGCATAGCGTGTGCAAAATAGCAAGAACAAGGGCCTAGCGTGTGCAAAATAAAAAGAACAAGGGCCTAGCGTGTGCAAAATAAAAAGAACAAGGACCTAGCGTGTGCAAAATTGCAAGAACAAGGGCCTAACGTGTGCAAAATTGCAAAACCAAGGGCCTAGCGAGTGCAAAATAGCAAGAGCAAGGGCCTAGCGTGTGCAAAAAATCAAGAACAAGGGCCTAGCGTTCGCGAAATAGCAAGAACAAGGGCCTAGCGTGTGCAAAATAAAAAGAACAAGGGTCTAGCATGTGCAAAATTGCAAGAGCAAGGGCCTAGCATGTGCAAAATAAAAAGAACAAGGGCGTAGCGTGTGCAAAAAAAAAAGAACAAGGGCATAGCGTGTGCAAAAAAAAAAGAACAAGGGCCTAGCGTGTGCAAAATAAAAAGAACAAGGGCCTAGCGTGTGCAAAATTGTAAGAACAAGGGCCTAGCGTGTGCAAAATTGTAAGAACAAGGGCCTAGCGTGTGCAAAAAATAAAGAACAAGGGTCTAGCATGTGCAAAATTGCAAGAGCAAGGGCCTAGCATGTGCAAAATAAAAAGAACAAGGGCGTAGCGTGTGCAAAATAAAAAGAACAAGGGCATAGCGTGTGCAAAATAAAAAGAACAAGGGCCTAGCGTTTGCAAAATAAAAAAAACAAGGGCCTAGCGTGTGCAAAATAAAAAGAACAAGGACCTAGCGTGTGCAAAATTGCAAGAACAAGGGCCTAGCGTGTGCAAAATTGCAAAAACAAGGGCCTAGCGTGTGCAAAATAAAAAGATCAAGGGCATAGCGTGTGCAAAATAGCAAGAACAAGGGCCTAGCGTGTGCAAAATAAAAAGAACAAGGGCCTAGCGTGTGCAAAATAGAAAGAACAAGGACCTAGCGTGTGCAAAATTGCAAGAACAAGGGCCTAACGTGTGCAAAATTGCAAGAACAAGGGCCTAGCGTGTGCAAAATAAAAAGATCAAGGGCATAGCGTGTGCAAAATAGCAAGAACAAGGGCCTAGCGTGTGCAAAATAAAAAGAACAAGGGCCTAGCGTGTGCAAAATAGAAAGAACAAGGACCTAGCGTGTGCAAAATTGCAAGAACAAGGGCCTAACGTGTGCAAAATTGCAAGAACAAGGGCCTAGCGAGTGCAAAATAGCAAGAGCAAGGGCCTAGCGTGTGCAATAAATCAAGAACAAGGGCCTAGTGTTCGCGAAATAGCAAGAACAAGGGGCTAGCGTATGCAAAATAAAAAGAACAAGGGTCTAGCATGTGCAAAATTGCAAGAGCAAGGGCCTAGCATGTGCAAAATAAAAAGAACAAGGGCGTAGCGTGTGCAAAATAAAAAGAACAAGGGCATAGCGTGTGCAAAATAAAAAGAACAAGGGCCTAGCGTGTGCAAAATAAAAAGAACAAGGGCCTAGCGTGTGCAAAATTGTAAGAACAAGGGCCTAGCGTGTGCAAAAAATAAAGAACAAGGGTCTAGCATGTGCAAAATTGCAAGAGCAAGGGCCTAGCATGTGCAAAATAAAAAGAACAAGGGCGTAGCGTGTGCAAAATAAAAAGAACAAGGGCCTAGCGTGTGCAAAATAAAAAGAACAAGGGCCTAGCGTGTGCAAAATTGCAAGAACAAGGGCCTAGCGTGTGCAAAATTGCAAAAACAAGGGCCTAACGAGTGCAAAATAGCAAGAGCAAGGGCCTAGCATGTGCAAAAAATCAAGAACAAGGGCCTAGCGTTCGCGAAATTACAAGAACAACGGCCTAGCGTGTGCAAAATAAAAAGAACAAGGGTCTAGCATGTGCAAAATTGCAAGAACAAGGGCCTAGCGTGTGCAAAATAAAAAGAACAAGGGCATGGCGTGTGCAAAATAAAAAGAACAAGGGCCTAGCGTGTGCAAAATAGAAAGAACAAGGGCCTAGCGTGTGCAAAATTGCAAGAACAAGGGCCTAGCGTGTGCAAAATTGCAAGAACAAGGGCCTAGCGAGTGCAAAATAGCAACAGCAAGGGCCTAGCATGTGCAAAAAATCAAGAACAAGGGCCTAGCGTTCATGAAATAGCAAGAGCAAGGGCCTAGCGTGTGCAAAATAAAAAGAACAAGGGTCTAGCATGTGCAAAAAAGCAAGAACAAGGGCCTAGCGTGAGCAAAATAAAAAGAACAAGGGCATAGCGTATGCAAGATAGCAAGAACAAGGGCCTAGCTTGTGCAAAATAAAAAGAACAAGGGCCTAGCGTGTGCAAAATAAAAAGAAGAAGGGCCTAGCATGTGCAAAATTGCAAGAACAAGGGCCTAACGTGTGCAAAATTGCAAGAACAAGGGCCTAACGAGTGCAAAATAGCAAGAGCAAGGGCCTAGCATGTGCAAGAAATCAAGAACAAGGGCCTAGCGTTCGCGAAATAGCAAGAACAAGGGCCTAGCGTGTGCAAAATAAAAAGAACAAGGGTCTAGCATGTGCAAAATTGCGAGAACAAGGGCCTAGCGTGTGGAAACAAAGAACGAGAATGAAATGACTATGGACGAAGTGAGTACAAATAGGAAACCCTAATTGGGTTGTACCCCCTATGGGATACCCCACGATAGCCTACACAATAGTATAAGCTATATAGTTCTGACACACCCCCATAGGCAAAGTGGGGAGAACAAGGGGTCACAAGACCAGTCAAGCAAAACAAAGCAAAGCTCAGTGTGGATCACAAAGTCACCACACATTCCGAGCACAAGTTCAAGGCCACATGGCCAGTTCACATGCAAGATCATATATATAGAGATATACAAGAGTCAAGCAAGCAAGAGCAAAAGTATATATAGGCGAAGGTACAAGCAAGGTCAAGAGGAGAGCAAGTGAGGCAAGACAGGCACAAGACCCAACTGCGTGCAACAACGCTGATGATCACAAGGCGCAAGTGCCTTGGTGAAGACATCAGCAGTGTTGGCCTCAGAGGCCACGTACGCAAGTCGCAACTGTCCACGCTGCTGTAGCTCACGAGCAAGAAAGTAGCGGAGAGCAATGTGCTTCGTTCTGTGCTCCAGTCGCTGCTCTTGACACAAGGCCAGCATGGCCTTGTTGTCTACGTACAGGACTGGAGGAGAACGAGGCTGCTCTCCAAGGTCGGTCAAAAGGTAGGTGAGCCAGCGTAACTCCTGTGCAGCCATAGCCCCGGCGTAGATCTCAGCCTCACAACTGGAGCCGAGAACAGAAGACGAGCGGGTAGCCCGCCACGAAACAGAGCCGGAACCAAGGCTGAAGGTGTAACCCTGTGACGACCGCTGCGTAGCCTGGTCGTCGGCCCAAGAAGCGTCCGCGTGCCCAGTGAGGACCACTGGACTGCGCCCTCCAAGCACTAGCCCCATGCCCGACGTACTACACAAGTAGCGCAACACCCTCTTCGCTGCAGCCATGTGCTCTGGTCGGTGTCTCCCAGGAGCAACATAGCGTGCGAGAATGCTAAGAGGGTATGCAAGGTCAGGTCGTGTGCAGGTCATCAGGTACATGAGGCAGCCAACAAGCTCTGCATACGGGCCACTCGACTCTACGGACTCATCCGAAGGCAGAGCTGAGAGCGAGTGGCGAGTAGGCAGAGGAGTGGCCTGAGGCGAGGAGTACGTGAAGCCGAAGCGCTGAAGGACCTGCTGCACCATGTGTGACTGAGTCAGGGTAATGGTGCGGCGTGCTCTGTCCCGGGTGATCTGCAAGCCAAGGTAGCTGCGCAGTTCACCCAGGTCAGTGCACGTGTGTCTCTTCTGCAGCTCGGACTTCACGTAGGCGAGTCCAGCAGCGGTTCACCTAGCGTTTGCAAAATAAAAAGAACAAGGGCCTAGCGTGTGCAAAATTGCAAGAACAAGGGCCTAGCGTGTGCAAAATTGCAAGAACAAGGGCCTAGCGAGTGCAAAATAGCAAGAGCAAGGGCCTAGCGTGTGCAAAAAATCAAGAACAAGTGCCTAGCGTGCGCGAAATAGCAAGAACAAGGGCTTAGCGTGTGCAAAAAAAAAAGAACAAGGGCACAGCGTGTGCAAAATAGCCAGAACAAAAGGCCTAGCGTGTGCAAAATAAAAAGAACAAGGGCCTAGCGTGTGCAAAATAAAAAGAACAAGGGCCTAGCGTTTGCAAAATTGCAAGAACAAGGGCCTAGCATGTGCAAGATTGCAAGAACAAGGGCTTAGCGAGTGCAAAATAGCAAGAACAAGGGCCTAGCGTGTGCAAAAAAATCAAGAACAAGGGCCTAGCGTTCGCGAAATAGCAAGAACAAGGGCCTAGCGTGTGCAAAATAAAAAGAACAAGGGTCTAGCATGTGCAAAATTGCAAGAACAAGGGCCTAGCGTTTGCAAAATAAAAAGAACAAGGGCATAGCGTGTGCAAAATAGCAAGAACAAGGGCCTAGCGTGTGCAAAATAAAAAGAACAAGGGCCTAGCGTGTGCAAAATAGCAAGAACAAGGGCCTAGCGTGTGCAAAATTGCAAGAACAAGGGCCTAGCGTGTGCAAAATTGCAAGAACAAGGGCCTAGCAAGTGCAAAATAGCAAGAGCAAGGGCATAGTGTGTGCAAAAAATCAAGAACAAAGGCCTAGCGTTCGCGAAATAGCAAGAACAAGGGCCTAACATGTGCAAAATAAAAAGAACAAGGGTCTAGCATGTGCAAAATTGCAAGAACAAGGGCCTAGAGTTTGCAAAATAAAAAGAACAAGGGCATAGCGTGTGCAAAATAGCAAGAACAAGGGCCTAGCATGTGCAAAATACAAGAACAAGGGCCTAGCGTGTGCAAAATAAAAAGAACAAGGACCTAGCGTGTGCAAAATTGCAAGAACAAGGGCCTAGCGTGTGCAAAATAAAAAGAACAAGGGCCTAGCGTGTGCAAAATTGCAAGAACAAGGGCCTAGCGAGTGCAAAATAGCAAGAGCAAGGGCCTAGCGTGTGCAAAAAATCAAGAACAAGTGCCTAGCGTTTGCAAAATTGCAAGAACAAGGGCCTAGCGTGTGCAAAATAAAAAAAACAAGGGTCTAGCATGTGCAAAATTGCAATAACAAGGGCTTAGCGTGTGCAAAAAAAAAAGAACAAGGGCACAGCGTGTGCAAAATAGCCAGAACAAAAGGCCTAGCGTGTGCAAAATAAAAAGAACAAGGGCCTAGCGTGTGCAAAATAAAAAGAACAAGGGCCTAGCGTTTGCAAAATTGCAAGAACAAGGGCCTAGCATGTGCAAGATTGCAAGAACAAGGGCTTAGCGAGTGCAAAATAGCAAGAACAAGGGCCTAGCGTGTGCAAAAAAATCAAGAACAAGGGCCTAGCGTTCGCGAAATAGCAAGAACAAGGGCCTAGCGTGTGCAAAATAAAAAGAACAAGGGTCTAGCATGTGCAAAATTGCAAGAACAAGGGCCTAGCGTGTGCAAAATAAAAAGAACAAGGGCATAGCGTGTGCAAAATAGCAAGAACAAGGGCCTAGCGTGTGCAAAATAAAAAGAACAAGGGCCTAGCGTGTGCAAAATAGCAAGAACAAGGGCCTAGCGTGTGCAAAATTGCAAGAACAAGGGCCTAGCGTGTGCAAAATTGCAAGAACAAGGGCCTAGCAAGTGCAAAATAGCAAGAGCAAGGGCATAGTGTGTGCAAAAAATCAAGAACAAAGGCCTAGCGTCCGCGAAATAGCAAGAACAAGGGCCTAACATGTGCAAAATAAAAAGAACAAGGGTCTAGCATGTGCAAAATTGCAAGAACAAGGGCCTAGAGTGTGCAAAATAAAAAGAACAAGGGCATAGCGTGTGCAAAATAGCAAGAACAAGGGCCTAGCATGTGCAAAATACAAGAACAAGGGCCTAGCGTGTGCAAAAAAAAAAGAACAAGGACCTAGCGTGTGCAAAATTGCAAGAACAAGGGCCTAGCGTGTGCAAAATTGCAAGAACAAGAGCCTAGCGAGTGCAAAATAGCAAGACCAAGGGCCTAGCGTATGCAAAAAATCAAGAACAAGGGCCTTTTGTTCGCGAAATAGGAAGAACAAGGGCATAGCGTGTGCAAAATAAAAAGAACAAGGGCCTAGCGTTTGCAAAATTGCAAGAACAAGGGCCTAGCATGTGCAAAATTGCAAGAACAAGGGCTTAGCGAGTGCAAAATTGCAAGAACAAGGGCCTAGCGTGTGCAAAATTGCAAGAACAAGGGCCTAGCGTGTGCCAAATTTAAGAAGAAGGGCCTAGCGAGTGCAAAATAGCAAGAGCAAGGGCCTAGCGTGTGCAAACAATCAAGAACAAGGGCCTAGCGTTCGCGAAATAGCAAGAACAAGGGCCTAACATGTGCAAAATAAAAAGAACAAGGGTCTAGCATGTGCAAAATTGCAAGAACAAGGGCCTAGAGTGTGCAAAATAAAAAGAACAAGGGCATAGCGTGTGCAAAATAGCAAGAACAAGGGCCTAGCATGTGCAAAATACAAAAAAAAAGGGCCTAGCGTGTGCAAAATAAAAAGAACAAGGGCCTAGCGTGTGCAAATTTGCAAGAACAAGGGCCTAGCGAGTGCAAAATAGCAAGACCAAGTGCCTAGCGTATGCAAACAATCAAGAACAAGGGCCTTGTGTTCGCGAAATAGCAAGAACAAGGGCCTAGCGTGTGCAAAATAAAAAGATCAAGGGTCTAGCATGTGCAAAATTGCAAGAACAAGGGCATAGCGTGTGCAAAATAAAAATAACACGGGCATAGCGTGTGCAAAATAAAAAGAACAAGGGCCTAGCGTGTACAAAATTGCAAGAACAAGGGCCTAGCGTGTGCAAAATAAAAAGAACAAGGGCATAGCGTGTGCAAAATAGCAAGAACAAGGGCCTAGCATGTGCAAAATACAAGAACAAGGGCCTAGCGTGTGCAAAATAAAAAGAACAAGGGCCTAGCGTGTGCAAAATTGCAAGAACAAGGGCCTAGCGTGTGCAAAATTGCAAGAACAAGGGCCTAGCGAGTGCAAAAAAGCTAGAGCAAGGGCCTAGCGTGTGCAAAAAATCAAGAACAAGGGCATAGGGTTCGCGAAATAGCAAGAACAAGGGCCTAGCGTGTGCAAAATAAAAAGAACAAGGGCATGGCGTGTGCAAAATAGCAAGAACAAGGGCCTAGCGTGTGCAAAATAATAAGAACAAGGGCCTAGTGTGTGCAAAATAAAAAGAACAAGGGCCTAGCGTTTGCAAAATTGCAAGAACAAGGGCCTAGCATGTGCAAAATTGCAAGAACAAGGGCTTAGCGAGTGCAAAATAGCAAGAGCAAGGGCCTAGCGTGTGCAAAAAATCAAGAACAAGGGCCTAGCGTTCGCGAAATAGCAAAAACAAGGGCCTAGCGTGTGCAAAATAAAAAGAACAAGGGTCTAGCATGTGCAAAATTGCAAGAACAAGGGCCTAGCGTGTGCAAAATAAAAAGAACAAGGACATAGCGTTTGCAAAATAGCAAGAACAGGGGCCTAGCGTGTGCAAAATAAAAAGAACAAGGGACTAGCATGTGCAAAATAAAGAGAACAAGGGCCTAGCATGTGCAAAGTTGCAAGAACAAGGGCCTAGCGTGTGCAAAATAAAAAGAACAAAGGCCTAGCGTGTGCAAAATAAAAAGAACAAAGGGCTAGCATGTGCAAAATTGCAGGAACAAGGGCCTAGCATGTGCAAAATTGCAAGAACAAGGGCCTAGCGAGTGCAAAATAGCAAGAGCAAGGGCCTAGCGTGTGCAATAAATCAAGAACAAGGGCCTAGCGTTCGCGAAATAGCAAGAACAAGGGCCTAGCGTGTGCAAAATAAAAAGAACAAGGGTCTAGCATGTGCAAAATTGCAAGAACAAGGGCCTAGCGTGTTCAAAATAAAAAGAACAAGGGCATAGCGTGTGCAAAATAGCAAGAACAAGGGCCTAGCGTGTGCAAAATAAAAAGAACAAGGGTCTAGCATGTGCGAAATTGCAAGAATAAGGGCCTAGCGTGTGCAAAATAAAAAGAACAATGGCATAGCGTGTTCTAAATTGCAAGAACAAGGGCCTAGCGTGTGCAAAATTGCAAGAACAAGGGCCTAGCGAGTGCAAAATAGCAAGAGCAAGAGCCTAGCGTGTGCAAAAAATCAAGGACAAGGGCCTAGCGTTCGCGAAATAGCAAGAGCAAGGGCCTAGCGTGTGCAAAATAAAAACAACAAGGGTCTAGCATGTGCAAAATTGCAAGAACAAGGGCCTAGCGAGTGCAAAATAGCAAGAGCAAGGGCCTAACGTGTGCAAAAAATCAAGAACAAGGGCCTAGCGTTCGCGAAATAGCAAGAACAAGGGCCTAGCGTGTGCAAAATAAAAAGAACAAGGGTCTAGCATGTGCAAAATTGCAAGAACAAGGGCCTAGCGTGTTCAAAATAAAAAGAACAAGGGCATAGCGTGTGCAAAATAGCAAGAACAAGGGCCTAGCGTGTGCAAAATAAAAAGAACAAGGGTCTAGCATGTGCGAAATTGCAAGAATAAGGGCCTAGCGTGTGCAAAATAAAAAGAACAAGGGCATAGCGTGTGCTAAATTGCAAGAACAAGGGCCTAGCGTGTGCAAAATTGCAAGAACAAGGGCCTAGCGAGTGCAAAATAGCAAGAGCAAGAGCCTAGCGTGTGCAAAAAATCAAGGACAAGGGCCTAGCGTTCGCGAAATAGCAAGAGCAAGGGCCTAGCGTGTGCAAAATAAAAACAACAAGGGTCTAGCATGTGCAAAATTGCAAGAACAAGGGCCTAGCGAGTGCAAAATAGCAAGAGCAAGGGCCTAACGTGTGCAAAAAATCAAGAACAAGGGCCTAGCGTTCGCGAAATAGCAAGAACAAGGGCCTAGCGTGTGCAAAATAAAAAGAACAAGGGTCTAGCATGTGCAAAATTGCAAGAGCAAGGGCCTAGCATGTGCAAAATAAAAAGATCAAGGGCGTAGCGTGTGCAAAATAAAAAGAACAAGGGCATAGCGTGTGCAAAATAAAAAGAACAAGGGCCTCACGTGTGCAAAATAAAAAGAACAAGGGCCTAGCGTGTGCAAAATTGCAAGAACAAGGGCCTAGCGTGTGCAAAATTGCAAGAACAAGGGCCTAGCGAGTGCAAAATAAAAAAAACAAGGGTATAGCATGTGCAAAATTGCAAGAACAAGGGCTTAGCGTGTGCAAAATAAAAAGAACAAGGGCACAGCGTGTGCAAAATAGCCAGAACAAAGGCCTAGCGTGTGCAAAATAAAAAGAACAAGGGCCTAGCGTGTGCAAAATAAAAAGAACAAGGGCATAGCGTTTGCAAAATTGCAAGAACAATGGCCTAGCATGTGCAAAATTGCAAGAACAAGGGCTTAGCGAGTGCAAAATAGCAAGAGCAAGGGCCTAGCGTGTGCAAAAAATCAAGAACAAGGGTCTAGCGTTCGCGAAATAGCAAGAACAAGGGCCTAGCGTGTGCAAAATAAAAAGAACAAGGGTCTAGCATGTGCAAAATTGCAGGAACAAGGGCCTAGCGTGTGCAAAATAAAAAGAACAAGGGCCTAGCGTGTGCAAAATTGCAAGAACAAGGGCCTAGCGTGTGCAAAATTGCAAGAACAAGGGCCTAGCAAGTGCAAAATAGCAAGAGCAAGAGCATAGTGTGTGCAAAAAATCAAGAACAAAGGCCTAGCGTTCGCGAAATAGCAAGAACAAGGGCCTAACATGTGCAAAATAAAAAGAACAAGGGTCTAGCATGTGCAAAATTGCCAGAACAAGGGCCTAGAGTGTGCAAAATAAAAAGAACAAGGGCATAGCGTGTGCAAAATAGCAAGAACAAGGGCCTAGCATGTGCAAAATACAAGAACAAGGGCCTAGCGTGTGCAAAATAAAAAGAACAAGGACCTAGCGTGTGCAAAATTGCAAGAACAAGGGCCTAGCGTGTGCAAAATAAAAAGAACAAGGGCCTAGCGTGTGCAAAATTGCAAGAACAAGGGCCTAGCGAGTGCAAAATAGCAAGAGCAAGGGCCTAGCGTGTGCAAAAATCAAGAACAAGTGCCTAGCGTTTGCAAAATTGCAAGAACAAGGGCCTAGCGTGTGCAAAATAAAAAAAACAAGGGTCTAGCATGTGCAAAATTGCAATAACAAGGGCTTAGCGTGTGCAAAAAAAAAAGAACAAGGGCACAGCGTGTGCAAAATAGCCAGAACAAAAGGCCTAGCGTGTGCAAAATAAAAAGAACAAGGGCCTAGCGTGTGCAAAATAAAAAGAACAAGGGCCTAGCGTTTGCAAAATTGCAAGAACAAGGGCCTAGCATGTGCAAGATTGCAAGAACAAGGGCTTAGCGAGTGCAAAATATCAAGAACAAGGGCCTAGCGTGTGCAAAAAAATCAAGAACAAGGGCCTAGCGTTCGCGAAATAGCAAGAACAAGGGCCTAGCGTGTGCAAAATAAAAAGAACAAGGGTCTAGCATGTGCAAAATTGCAAGAACAAGGGCCTAGCGTGTGCAAAATAAAAAGAACAAGGGCATAGCGTGTGCAAAATAGCAAGAACAAGGGCCTAGCGTGTGCAAAATAAAAAGAACAAGGGCCTAGCGTGTGCAAAATAGCAAGAACAAGGGCCTAGCGTGTGCAAAATTGCAAGAACAAGGGCCTAGCGTGTGCAAAATTGCAAGAACAAGGGCCTAGCAAGTGCAAAATAGCAAGAGCAAGGGCATAGTGTGTGCAAAAAATCAAGAACAAAGGCCTAGCGTTCGCGAAATAGCAAGAACAAGGGCCTAACATGTGCAAAATAAAAAGAACAAGGGTCTAGCATGTGCAAAATTGCAAGAACAAGGGCCAAGAGTGTGCAAAATAAAAAGAACAAGGGCATAGCGTGTGCAAAATAGCAAGAACAAGGGCCTAGCATGTGCAAAATACAAGAACAAGGGCCTAGCGTGTGCAAAATAAAAAGAACAAGGACCTAGCGTGTGCAAAATTGCAAGAACAAGGGCCTAGCGTGTGCAAAATTGCAAGAACAAGAGCCTAGCGAGTGCAAAATAGCAAGACCAAGGGCCTAGCGTATGCAAAAAATCAAGAACAAGGGCCTTGTGTTCGCGAAATAGGAAGAACAAGGGCATAGCGTGTGCAAAATAAAAAGAACAAGGGCCTAGCGTTTGCAAAATTGCAAGAACAAGGGCCTAGCATGTGCAAAATTGCAAGAACAAGGGCTTAGCGAGTGCAAAATTGCAAGAACAAGGGCCTAGCGTGTGCAAAATTGCAAGAACAAGGGCCTAGCGTGTGCCAAATTTAAGAAGAAGGGCCTAGCGAGTGCAAAATAGCAAGAGCAAGGGCCTAGCGTGTGCAAACAATCAAGAACAAGGGCCTAGCGTTCGCGAAATAGCAAGAACAAGGGCCTAACATGTGCAAAATAAAAAGAACAAGGGTCTAGCATGTGCAAAATTGCAAGAACAAGGGCCTAGAGTGTGCAAAATAAAAAGAACAAGGGCATAGCGTGTGCAAAATAGCAAGAACAAGGGCCTAGCATGTGCAAAATACAAAAAAAAAGGGCCTAGCGTGTGCAAAATAAAAAGAACAAGGGCCTAGCGTGTGCAAATTTGCAAGAACAAGGGCCTAGCGAGTGCAAAATAGCAAGACCAAGTGCCTAGCGTATGCAAAAAATCAAGAACAAGGGCCTTGTGTTCGCGAAATAGCAAGAACAAGGGCCTAGCGTGTGCAAAAGAAAAAGATCAAGGGTCTAGCATGTGCAAAATTGCAAGAACAAGGGCATAGCGTGTGCAAAATAAAAATAACACGGGCATAGCGTGTGCAAAATAAAAAGAACAAGGGCCTAGCGTGTACAAAATTGCAAGAACAAGGGCCTAGCGTGTGCAAAATAAAAAGAACAAGGGCATAGCGTGTGCAAAATAGCAAGAACAAGGGCCTAGCATGTGCAAAATACAAGAACAAGGGCCTAGCGTGTGCAAAATAAAAAGAACAAGGGCCTAGCGTGTGCAAAATTGCAAGAACAAGGGCCTAGCGTGTGCAAAATTGCAAGAACAAGGGCCTAGCGAGTGCAAAAAAGCTAGAGCAAGGGCCTAGCGTGTGCAAAAAATCAAGAACAAGGGCATAGGGTTCGCGAAATAGCAAGAACAAGGGCCTAGCGTGTGCAAAATAAAAAGAACAAGGGCATGGCGTGTGCAAAATAGCAAGAACAAGGGCCTAGCGTGTGCAAAATAATAAGAACAAGGGCCTAGTGTGTGCAAAATAAAAAGAACAAGGGCCTAGCGTTTGCAAAATTGCAAGAACAAGGGCCTAGCATGTGCAAAATTGCAAGAACAAGGGCTTAGCGAGTGCAAAATAGCAAGAGCAAGGGCCTAGCGTGTGCAAAAAATCAAGAACAAGGGCCTAGCGTTCGCGAAATAGCAAAAACAAGGGCCTAGCGTGTGCAAAATAAAAAGAACAAGGGTCTAGCATGTGCAAAATTGCAAGAACAAGGGCCTAGCGTGTGCAAAATAAAAAGAACAAGGGCATAGCGTTTGCAAAATAGCAAGAACAGGGGCCTAGCGTGTGCAAAATAAAAAGAACAAGGGTCTAGCATGTGCAAAATTGCAAGAACAAGGGCCTAGAGTGTGCAAAATACAAAGAACAAGGGCATAGCGTGTGCAAAATAGCAAGAACAAGGGCCTAGCATGTGCAAAATACAAAAAAAAAAGGGCCTAGCGTGTGCAAAATAAAAAGAACAAGGGCCTAGCGTGTGCAAATTTGCAAGAACAAGGGCCTAGCGAGTGCAAAATAGCAAGACCAAGTGCCTAGCGTATGCAAAAAATCAAGAACAAGGGCCTTGTGTTCGCGAAATAGCAAGAACAAGGGCCTAGCGTGTGCAAAATAAAAAGATCAAGGGTCTAGCATGTGCAAAATTGAAAGAACAAGGGCATAGCGTGTGCAAAATAAAAATAACACGGGCATAGCGTGTGCAAAATAAAAAGAACAAGGGCCTAGCGTGTACAAAATTGCAAGAACAAGGGCCTAGCGTGTGCAAAATAAAAAGAACAAGGGCATAGCGTGTGCAAAATAGCAAGAACAAGGGCCTAGCATGTGCAAAATACAAGAACAAGGGCCTAGCGTGTGCAAAATAAAAAGAACAAGGGCCTAGCGTGTGCAAAATTGCAAGAACAAGGGCCTAGCGTGTGCAAAATTGCAAGAACAAGGGCCTAGCGAGTGCAAAAAAGCTAGAGCAAGGGCCTAGCGTGTGCAAAAAATCAAGAACAAGGGCATAGGGTTCGCGAAATAGCAAGAACAAGGGCCTAGCGTGTGCAAAATAAAAAGAACAAGGGCATGGCGTGTGCAAAATAGCAAGAACAAGGGCCTAGCGTGTGCAAAATAATAAGAACAAGGGCCTAGTGTGTGCAAAATAAAAAGAACAAGGGCCTAGCGTTTGCAAAATTGCAAGAACAAGGGCCTAGCATGTGCAAAATTGCAAGAACAAGGGCTTAGCGAGTGCAAAATAGCAAGAGCAAGGGCCTAGCGTGTGCAAAAAATCAAGAACAAGGGCCTAGCGTTCGCGAAATAGCAAAAACAAGGGCCTAGCGTGTGCAAAATAAAAAGAACAAGGGTCTAGCATGTGCAAAATTGCAAGAACAAGGGCCTAGCGTGTGCAAAATAAAAAGAACAAGGGCATAGCGTTTGCAAAATAGCAAGAACAGGGGCCTAGCGTGTGCAAAATAAAAAGAACAAGGGACTAGCATGTGCAAAATAAAAAGAACAAGTGCCTAGCATGTGCAAAGTTGCAAGAACAAGGGCCTAGCGTGTGCAAAATAAAAAGAACAAAGGCCTAGCGTGTGCAAAATAAAAAGAACAAAGGGCTAGCATGTGCAAAATTGCAGGAACAAGGGCCTAGCATGTGCAAAATTGCAAGAACAAGGGCCTAGCGAGTGCAAAATAGCAAGAGCAAGGGCCTAGCGTGTGCAATAAATCAAGAACAAGGGCCTAGCGTTCGCGAAATAGCAAGAACAAGGGCCTAGCGTGTGCAAAATAAAAAGAACAAGGGTCTAGCATGTGCAAAATTGCAAGAACAAGGGCCTAGCGTGTTCAAAATAAAAAGAACAAGGGCATAGCGTGTGCAAAATAGCAAGAACAAGGTCCTAGCGTGTGCAAAATAAAAAGAACAAGGGTCTAGCATGTGCGAAATTGCAAGAATAAGGGCCTAGCGTGTGCAAAATAAAAAGAACAAGGGCATAGCGTGTGCTAAATTGCAAGAACAAGGGCCTAGCGTGTGCAAAATTGCAAGAACAAGGGCCTAGCGAGTGCAAAATAGCAAGAGCAAGAGCCTAGCGTGTGCAAAAAATCAAGGACAAGGGCCTAGCGTTCGCGAAATAGCAAGAGCAAGGGCCTAGCGTGTGCAAAATAAAAACAACAAGGGTCTAGCATGTGCAAAATTGCAAGAACAAGGGCCTAGCGAGTGCAAAATAGCAAGAGCAAGGGCCTAACGTGTGCAAAAAATCAAGAACAAGGGCCTAGCGTTCGCGAAATAGCAAGAACAAGGGCCTAGCGTGTGCAAAATAAAAAGAACAAGGGTCTAGCATGTGCAAAATTGCAAGAGCAAGGGCCTAGCATGTGCAAAATAAAAAGATCAAGGGCGTAGCGTGTGCAAAATAAAAAGAACAAGGGCATAGCGTGTGCAAAATAAAAAGAACAAGGGCCTCACGTGTGCAAAATAAAAAGAACAAGGGCCTAGCGTGTGCAAAATAAAAAGAACAAGGGCCTAGCGTGTGCAAAATTGCAAGAACAAGGGCCTAGCGAGTGCAAAATAGCAAGAGCAAGGGCCTAACGTGTGCAAAAAATCAATAACAAGTGCCTAGCGTTCGCGAAATAGCAAGAACAAGGGCCTAACATGTGCAAAATAAAAAGAACAAGGGTCTAGCATGTGCAAAATTGCAAGAACAAGGGCCTAGAGTGTGCAAAATAAAAGAACAAGGGCATAGCGTGTGCAAAATAGCAAGAACAAGGGCCTAGCATGTGCAAAATACAAGAACAAGGGCCTAGCGTGTGCAAAATAAAAAGAACAAGGGCCCAGCGTGTGCAAAATTGCAAGAACAAGGGCCTAGCGTGTGCAAAATTGCAAGAACAAGGGCCTAGTGAGTGCAAAATAGCAAGCCCAAGGGCCTAGCGTATGCAAAAAATCAAGAACAAGGGCCTTGTGTTCGCGAAATAGCAAGAACAAGGGCCTAGCGTGCGCAAAATAAAAAGAACAAGGGTCTAGCATGTGCAAAATTGCAAGAACAAGGGCATAGCGTGTGCAAAATAAAAATAACACGGGCATAGCGTGTGCAAAATAAAAAGAACAAGGGCCTAGCGTGTGCAAAATTGCAAGAACAAGGGCCTAGCGTGTGCAAAATAAAAAGAACAAGGGCATAGCGTGTGCAAAATAGCAAGAACAAGGGCCTAGCATGTGCAAAATACAAGAACAAGGGCCTAGCATGTGCAAAATAAAAAGAACAAGGGCCTAGGGTGTGCAAAAATGCAAGAACAAGGGCCTAGCGTGTGCAAAATTGCAAGAACAAGGGCCTAGCGTGTGCAAAATAGCTAGAGCAAGGGCCTAGCGTGTGCAAAAAATCAAGAACAAGGGCATAGGGTTCGCGAAATAGCAAGAACAAGGGCCTAGCGTGTGCAAACTAAAAAGACCAAGGGCCTAGCGTTTGCAAAATTGCAAGAACAAGGGCCTAGCATGTGCAAAATTGCAAGAACGAGGGCTTAGCGAGTGCAAAATAGCAAGAGCAAGGGCCTAGCGTGTGCAAAAAATCAAGAACAAGGGCCTAGCATTCGCGAAATAGCAAAAACAAGGGCCTAGCGTGTGCAAAATAAAAAGAACAAGGGTCTAGCATGTGCAAAATTGCAAGAACAAGGGCCTAGCGTGTGCAAAATAAAAAGAACAAGGGCATAGCATGTGCAAAATAGCAAGAACAGGGGCCTAGCGTGTGCAAAATATAAAGAACAAGGGACTAGCATGTGCAAAATAAAGAGAACAAGGGCCTAGCGTGTGCAAAATTGCAAGAACAAGGGCCTAGCGTGTGCAAAATAAAAAGAACAAATGCCTATCGTGTGCAAAATAAAAATATCAAAGGGCTAGCATGTGCAAAATTGCATGAACAAGGGCCTAGCATCTGCAAAATTGCAAGAACAAGGGCCTAGCGAGTGCAAATTAGCAAGAGCAAGGGCCTAGCGTGTGCAATAAATCAAGAACAAGGGCCTAGCGTTCGCGAAATAGCAAGAACAAGGGGCTAGCGTGTGCAAAATAAAAAGAACAAGGGTCTAGCATGTGCAAAATTGCAAGAACAAGGGCCTAGCGTGTTCAAAGTAAAAAGAACAAGGGCATAGCGTGTGCAAAATAGCAAGAACAAGGGCCTAGCGTGTGCAAAATAAAAAGAACAAAGGTATAGCATGTGCGAAATTGCAAGAATAAGGGCCTAGCGTGTGCAAAATAAAAAGAACAAGGGCATAGCGTGTGCTAAATTGCAAGAACAAGGGTCCATGTCCACGTCCACGTCCACGTCACGTCCACGTCCACGTCCATGTCCACGTCCACGTCCACGTCAACGTCCACGTCCACGTCCACTCCACGTCCACGTCCATGTCCACGTCCAAGTCCTCCACGTCCACGTCCTCGTCCACGTTCACGTCCATGTCCACCTCCAAGTTCTCCACGTCCACGTCCACGTCCACGTCCACGTCCTCCACGTGCACGTCCACGTCCACGTCCACGTCCATGTCCACGTCCACGTCCACGTCTACGTCTACGTCCACGTCCATGTCCACGTCCACGTCCACGTCCACGTCCATGTCCACGTCCATGTCCACGTCCACGTCCACGTCCACGTCCACGTCCACGTCCACGTGCACGTCCACGTCCACGTCCACGTCCACGTCCACTCCACGTCCACGTCAACGTCCACGTCCACGTCCACGTCCACGTCCATGTCCACGTCCAGGTCACCGTTCACGTCCATGTCCACGTCCATGTTCTCCACGTCCACGTCCACGTCCACGTCCACGTCCACGTCCACGTCCACGTCCATGTCCATGTCCACGTCCATGTCCACGTCCATGTTCACGTCCACGTCTTGTTCACGTCCACGTCCATGTCCACGTCCACGTCCACGTCCACGTCCACGACCATGTCCACGTCCACGTCCATGTCCACGTCCACGTCCACGTCCACGTCCATGTCCAGGTCCATGTCCACGTCCACGTCTACGTCCACGTCCATGTCCAGGTCCACGTCCACGTCCACGTCCACGTCCACGTCCATGTCCACGTCCACGTCCACGTCCATGTCCACGTCCAAGTCCTCCACGTCCACGTCCACGTCCACGTTCACGTCCATGTCCACGTCCAAGTTCTCGACGTCCACGTCCACGTCCACGTCCTCCACGTCCACGTCCACGTCCACGTCCACGTCCACTCCACGTCCACTCCACGTCCACGTCCACGTCCACGTCCACGTCCATGTCCACGTCCATGTCCACGTCCACGTCCACGTCCATGTCCACGTCCACGTCCACGTCCTTCTCCATGTCCACGTCCACGTCCACGTCCACGTCCACGTCCCCGTCCACGTCACGTCCACGTCCATGTCCATGTCCACGTCCACGTCCACGTCAACGTCCACGTCCACGTCCACGTCCACGTCCACGTCCACGTCCTTCTCCATGTCCACGTCCACGTCCACGTCCACGTCCACGTCCCCGTCCACGTCACGTCCACGTCCATGTCCATGTCCACGTCCACGTCCACGTCAACGTCCACGTCCACGTCCACGTCCACTCCACGTCCACGTCCATGTCCACGTCCAAGTCCTCCACGTCCACGTCCACGTCCACGTTCACGTCCATGTCCACGTCCAAGTTCTCCACGTCCACGTCCACGTCCACGTCCACGTCCTCCACGTCCACGTCCACGTCCATGTCCACGTCCACGTCCACGTCCACGTCTACGTCCACGTCCATGTCCACGTCCACGTCCACGTCCACGTCCATGTCCACGTCCATGTCCACGTCCACGTCCACGTCCACGTCCACGTCCACGTCCAAGTCCACGTCCACGTCCACGTCCACGTCCACGTCCACGTCCACTCCACGTCCACCTCCACGTCCACGTCCACCTCCACGTCCACGTCCACGTCCACGTCCACGTCCACGTCCACGTCCACGTCCATGTCCACGTCCAGGTCCACGTTCACGTCCATGTCCACGTCCAAGTTCTCCACGTCCACGTCCACGTCCACGTCCACGTCCATGTCCACGTCCACGTCCATGTCCACGTCCATGTTCACGTCCACGTCTTGTTCACGTCCATGTCCATGTCCACGTCCACGTCCACGTCCACGTCCACGTCCACGACCATGTCCACGTCCACGTCCACGTCCACGTCCACGTCCACGTCCACGTCCATGTCCATGTCCATGTCCACGTCCACGTCCACGTCCACGTCCATGTCCACGTCTACGTCCACGTCCACGTCCACGCCCACGTCCACGTCCATGTCCACGTCCACGTCCACGTCCATGTCCACGTCCAAGTCCTCCACGTCCACGTCCACGTCCACGTTCACGTCCATGTCCACGTCCAAGTTCTCCACGTCCACGTCCACGTCCACGTCCACGTCCTCCACGTCCACGTCCACGTCCACGTCCACGTCCACGTCCACGTCCACGTCCACTCCACGTCCACTCCACGTCCACGTCCATGTCCATGTCCACGTCCATGTCCACGTCCACGTCCACGTCCATGTCCACGTCCATGTCCACGTCCACGTCCACCTCCATGTCCACTTCCACGCCCACGTCCACGTCCATGTCCACGTCCACGTCCATGTCCACGTCCAAGTCCTCCACGTCCACGTCCACGTCCACGTTCACGTCCATGTCCACGTCCAAGTTCTCCACGTCCACGTCCACGTCCACGTCCACGTCCTCCACGTCCACGTCCACGTCCACGTCCACGTCCACGTCCACGTCCACGTCCACTCCACGTCCACTCCACGTCCACGTCCACGTCCACGTCCACGTCCATGTCCACGTCCATGTCCACGTCCACGTCCACTTCCATGTCCACGTCCATGTCCACGTCCATGTCCACGTCCACCTCCATGTCCACGTCCACGTCCACGTCCACGTCCATGTCCACGTCCACGTCCACGTCCACGTCACGTCCACGTCCACGTCCATGTCCTTGTCCACGTCCACGTCAACGTCCACGTCCACGTCCAAGTCCTCCACGTCCACGTCCACGTCCACGTTCACGTCCAGGTCCACGTCCAAGTTCTCCACGTCCACGTCCACGTCCACGTCCTCCACGTCCACGTCCACGTCCATGTCCACGTCCACGTCCACGTCTACGTCTACGTCCACGTCCACGTCCACGTCCACGTCTACGTATACGTCCACGTCCATGTCCACGTCCACGTCCACGTCCACGTCCATGTCCACGTCCATGTCCACGTCCACGTCCACGTCCACGTCCACGTCCACGTCCATGTCCACGTCCACGTCCACGTCCACGTCCACGTCCACTCCACGTCCACCTCCACGTCCACCTCCACGTACACCTCCACGTCCACCTCCACGTCCACGTCCACGTCCACGTCCACGTCCACGTCCAGGTCCACGTTCACGTCCATGTCCACGTCCAAGTTCTCCACGTCCACGTCCACGTCCACGTCCACGTCCACGTCCATGTCCACGTCCACGTCCACGTCCACGTCCATGTTCACGTCGACGTCTTGTTCACGTCCACGTCCATGTCCACGTCCACGTCCACGTCCACGACCATGTCCACGTCCACGTCCATGTCCACGTCCACGTCCACGTCCACGTCCATGTCCAGGTCCATGTCCACGTCCACGTCCACGTCCACGTCCACGTCCATGTCCACGTCCACGTCCACGTCCACGTCCACGTCCACGTCCATGTCCACGTCCACGTCCACGTCCACGTCCAAGTCCTCCACGTCCACGTCCACGTCCACGTTCACGTCCATGTCCACGTCCAAGTTCTCCACGTCCACGTCCATGTCCACGTCCACGTCCTCCACGTCCACGTCCACGTCCACGTCCACGTCCACGTCCTCCACGTCCACGTCCACGTCCACGTCCACGTCCACGTCCACGTCCACGTCCATGTCCACGTCCACGTCCACTCCACGTCCACTCCACGTCCACGTCCACGTCCACGTCCACGTCCACGTCCACGTCCATGACCACGTCCACGTCCACGTCCATGTCCACGTCCACCTCCACGTCCACGTCCACGTCCACCTCCACGTCCACGTCCACGTCCACCTCCATGTCCTTGTCCACGTCCACGTCCATGTCCACGTCCATGTCCACGTCCACGTCCACGTCACGTCCACGTCCACGTCCATGTCCACGTCCACGTCAACGTCCACGTCCACGTCCACGTCCATGTCCACGTCCACGTCCACGTCCACGTCCACGTCCACGTCCACTCCACGTCCACCTCCACGTCCACCTCCACGTCCACCTCCACGTCCACCTCCACGTCCACGTCCACGTCCACGTCCACGTCCACGTCCAGGTCCACGTTCACGTCCATGTCCACGTCCAAGTTCTCCACGTCCACGTCCACGTCCACGTCCACGTCCATGTCCATGTCCACGTCCACGTCCACGTCCACGTCCATGTTCACGTCCACGTCTTGTTCACGTCCACGTCCATGTCCACGTCCACGTCCACGTCCACGTCCACGTCCACGACCATGTCCACGTCCACGTCCATGTCCACGTCCACGTCCACGTCCACGTCCATGTCCAGGTCCATGTCCACGTCCACGTCCACGTCCACGTCCACGTCCATGTCCACGTCCACGTCCACGTCCACGTCCACGTCCATGTCCACGTCCACGTCCACGTCCACGTCCAAGTCCTCCACGTCCACGTCCACGTCCACGTTCACGTCCATGTCCACGTCCAAGTTCTCCACGTCCACGTCCATGTCCACGTCCACGTCCTCCACGTCCACGTCCACGTCCACGTCCACGTCCACGTCCTCCACGTCCACGTCCACGTCCACGTCCACGTCCACGTCTATGTCCACGTCCACGTCCACTCCACGTCCACTCCACGTCCACGTCCACGTCCACGTCCACGTCCACGTCCATGACCACGTCCACGTTCACGTCCATGTCCACGTCCACCTCCACGTCCACGTCCACGTCCACCTCCACGTCCACGTCCACGTCCACCTCCATGTCCTTGTCCACGTCCACGTCCATGTCCACGTCCACGTCCACGTCCACGTCCACGTCACGTCCACGTCCACGTCCATGTCCACGTCCACGTCAACGTCCACGTCCACGTCCACGTCCATTCCACGTCCACGTCCATGTCCACGTCCAAGTCCTCCACGTCCACGTCCACGTCCACGTTCACGTCCATGTCCACGTCCAAGTTCTCCACGTCCACGTCCACGTCCACGTCCACGTCCACGTCCACGTCCTCCACGTCCACGTCCACGTCCACGTCCACGTCCATGTCCACGTCCACGTCCACGTCTACGTCTACGTCCACGTCCATGTCCACGTCCACGTCAACGTCCACGTCCACGTCCACGTCCATTCCACGTCCACGTCCATGTCCACGTCCAAGTCCTCCACGTCCACGTCCACGTCCACGTTCACGTCCATGTCCACGTCCAAGTTCTCCACGTCCACGTCCACGTCCACATCCACGTCCACGTCCACGTCCTCCACGTCCACGTCCACGTCCACGTCCACGTCCATGTCCACGTCCACGTCCACGTCTACGTCTACGTCCACGTCCATGTCCACGTCCACGTCTACGTCCACGTCCATGTCCACGTCCACGTCCACGTCCACGTCCACGTCCACGTCCATGTCTACGTCCACGTCCACGTCCACGTCCACGTCCACGTCCACGTCCACGTCCACGTCCACGTCCACTCCACGTCCACCTCCACGTCCACGTCCACCTCCACGTCCACGTCCACGTCCACGTCCACGTCCACGTCCATGTCCACGTCCAGGTCCACGTTCACGTCCATGTCCACGTCCAAGTTCTCCACGTCCACGTCCACGTCCACGTCCACGTCCACGTCCATGTCCACGTCCACGTCCATGTCCACGTCCATGTTCACGTCCACGTCTTGTTCACGTCCACGTCCATGTCCACGTCCACGTCCACGTCCACGTACACGACCATGTCCACGTCCACGTCCATGTCCACGTCCACGTCCACGTCCATGTCCAGGTCCATGTCCACGTCCACGTCCACGTCTACGTCCACGTCCATGTCCACGTCTACGTCCACGTCCACGTCCACGTCCACGTCCACGTCCATGTCCACGTCCACGTCCACGTCCATGTCCATGTCCACGTCCACGTCCACGTCCACGTCCACGTACACGACCATGTCCACGTCCACGTCCATGTCCACGTCCACGTCCACGTCCATGTCCAGGTCCATGTCCACGTCCACGTCCACGTCTACGTCCACGTCCATGTCCACGTCTACGTCCACGTCCACGTCCACGTCCACGTCCACGTCCATGTCCACGTCCACGTCCACGTCCATGTCCACGTCCATGTCCTCCATGTCCACGTCCACGTCCACGTTCACGTCCATGTCCACGTCCAAGTTCTCCACGTCCACGTCCACGTCCACGTCCACGTCCTCCACGTCCACGTCCACGTCCACGTCCACGTCCACGTCCACGTCCACGTCCATGTCCACGTCCACGTCCACTCCACGTCCACTCCACGTCCACGTCCACGTCCACGTCCATGTCCACGTCCATGTCCACGTCCACGTCCACGTCCACGTCCACGTCCATGTCCACGTCCACGTCCACGTCCACCTCCATGTCCACGTCCACGTCCACATCCACGTCCACGTCCACGTCCACGTCCACGTCCACGTCACGTCCACGTCCACGTCCATGTCCACGTCCACGTCCACGTCAACGTGCACGTCCACGACCACGTCCACTCCACGTCCACGTCCATGTCCACGTCCAAGTCCTCCACGTCCACGTCCACGTCCACGTTCACGTCCATGTCCACGTCCAAGTTCTCCACGTCCACGTCCACGTCCACTCCACGTCCACCTCCACGTCCACGTCCACCTCCACGTCCACGTCCACGTCCATGTCCACGTCCAGGTCCACGTTCACGTCCATGTCCACGTCCAAGTTCTCCACGTCCACGTCCACGTCCACATCCACGTCCACGTCCACGTCCATGTCCACGTCCACGTCCATGTCCACGTCCATGTTCACGTCCACGTCTTGTTCACGTCCACGTCCATGTCCACGTCCACGTCCACGTCCACGTCCACGACCATGTCCACGTCCACGTCCATGTCCACGTCCACGTCCACGTCCATGTCCAGGTCCACGTCCATGTCCACGTCCACGTCCACGTCCATGTCCATGTCCATGTCCACGTCCATGTCCACGTCCACGTCCACGTCCATGTCCACGTCCACGTCCACGTCCACGTCCACGACCATGTCCACGTCCACGTCCATGTCCACGTCCACGTCCACGTCCACGTCCATGTCCAGGTCCACGTCCATGTCCACGTCCACGTCCACGTCCATGTCCATGTCCACGTCCACGTCCATGTCCACGTCCACGTCCACGTCCACGTCGACGTCCTCCACGTCCACGTCCACGTCCACGTCCACGTCCACGTCCACGTTCACGTCCACGTCCACGTCCACGTCCACTCCACGTCCACTCCACGTCCACGTCCACGTCCACGTCCATGTCCACGTCCATGTCCACGTCCACGTCCACGTCCACGTCCATGTCCACGTCCACGTCCACGTCCACCTCCATGTCCACGTCCACGTCCACGTCCATGTCCACGTCCACGTCCACGTCCACGTCCACGTCACGTCCACGTCCACGTCCAGGTCCACGTCCACGTCCACGTCAACGTCCACGTCCACGTCCACGTCCACTCCACGTCCACGTCCATGTCCACGTCCAAGTCCTCCACGTCCACGTCCATGTCCACGTCCAAGTTCTCCACGTCCACGTCCACGTCCACGTCCACGTCCACGTCCACGTCCTCCACGTCCACGTCCACGTCCACGTCCATGTCCACGTCCACGTCTACGTCCACGTCCACGTCCACGTCCACGTCCACGTCCACGTCCACGTCAACGTCCACGTCCACGTCCACGTCCACTCCACGTCCACGTCCACGTCCACGTCCACTCCACGTCCACGTCCACGTCCAGGTCCACCTCCACGTCCACGTCCACGTCCACGTCCACGTCCACGTCCATGTCCACGTCCAGGTCCACGTTCACGTCCATGTCCACATCCAAGTTCTCCACGTCCACGTCCACGTCCACGTCCACGTCCATGTCCACGTCCACGTCCATGTCCACGTCCATGTTCACGTCCACGTCTTGTTCACGTCCACGTCCATGTCCACGTCCACGTCCACGTCCACGTCCACGACCATGTCCACGTCCACGTCCATGTCCACGTCCACGTCCACGTCCATGTCCAGGTCCATGTCCACGTCCACGTCCACGTCCACGTCCACGTCCACGTCCATGTCCACGTCCACGTCCACGTCCATGTCCACGTCCAAGTCCTCCACGTCCATATCCACGTCCACGTTCACGTCCATGTCCACGTCCAAGTTCTCCACGTCCACGTCCACGTCCACGTCCACGTCCACGTCCACTCCACGTCCACTCTACGTCCACTCCACGTCCACGTCCACGTCCACGTCCACGTCCATGTCCACGTCCACGTCCACGTCCATGTCCACGTCCATGTCCACGTCCACGTCCACGTCCACCTCCATGTCCACGTCCACGTCCACGTCCACGTCCACGTCCACGTCCACGTCCACGTCCACGTCACGTCCACGTCCACGTCCACGTCACGTCCACGTCCACGTCCATGTCCACTTCCACGTCCACGTCAACGTCCACGTCCACGTCCACTCCACGTCCACGTCCATGTCCACGTCCAAGTCCTCCACGTCCACGTCCACGTCCACGTTCACGTCCATGTCCACGTCCAAGTTCTCCACGTCCACGTCCACGTCCTCGTCCACGTCCACGTCCACGTCCTCCACGTCCACGTCCACGTCCACGTCCACGTCCATGTCCACGTCCACGTCCACGTCTACGTCTACGTCCACGTCCATGTCCACGTCCACGTCCACGTCCACGTCCACGTCCACGTCCACGTCCACGTCCATGTCCACGTCCACGTCCACGTCCACGTCCACTCCACGTCCACCTCCACGTCCACGTCCACCTCCACGTCCACGTCCACGTCCACGTCCACGTCCACGTCCATGTCCACGTCCAGGTCCACGTTCACGTCCATGTCCACGTCCAAGTTCTCCACGTCCACGTCCACGTCCACGTCCACGTCCACGTCCAAGTCCTCCACGTCCACGTCCTCCACGTCCACGCCCACGTCCACGTCCGCGTCCACGTCCACGTCCATGTCCACGTCCACGACCATGTCTACGTCCATGTCCACGTCCACGTCCACGTCCGCGTCCACGACCACGTCCACGTCCACGTCCACGTCCGCGTCCACGTCGACGTCCACGTCTACGTCCATGTCCACGTTCATGTGCGCGTCTAGTTACCTTTCAAACCCTTACGTTCACTAGATGAATTTATTTCCTACCTTCTATTTGAGTGAGACCACTAGATTCTGTGTACTATGCGAGATCTGAGCGCTTCCGTTCTCCCTGGCATTTGCACTCTAAGTTCCCATACTGACCGACCTGGCCAATGCACCATTTTCCATATACATATGCATTAGATTCCTTTCGAACCTTATTAGCTCACTAGATTTATATATTTCCCACCTTCTGATCGAGTGAGACCACTAGATTCCCTCTTCTTTTTGAGAAATGAGCGTTTCCGTTCTCCTTGGCCCTAGTTGCACTATATGTGCGAAATGCCGGCCAGACTGGCCGATGCACAATTTTCTCTACACATGTGCGTTAGTTACCTTTCAAACCCTTACGTTCACTAGATGAATATATTTCCTACTTTCTATTTGAGTGAGACCACTTGATTCCGTGTACTATGCGAGATCTGAGCGCTTCCGTTCTCCCTGGCATTTGCATTTTAAGTTCCGATACTGACCGACCTGGCCAATGCACCATTTTCTCTATACATGTGCGTTGAATACATTTCAAACCTTTTTAGCTGACTAGATTTATATATTTCCCACCTTCTGATCGAGTGAGACCGTTAGATTCCCTCTACTTTTTGAGAAACGAGCGTTTCCGTTCTACCTGGCCCAACCTGCACTATGAGTGCGAAATGCCGGCCAGACTGGCCGATGCACCATTTTCTCTACACATGTGCATTAGTTACCTTTCAACCCTTACGTTCACTAGATGATTATATTTCCTACCTTATATTTGAGTGAGACCACTAGATTCCGTGTATTATGCGAGATCTGAGCGGTTCTGTTCTCCCAGGCATTTGCACTCTAAGTTCCCATACTGACCGACCTGGCCAATGCACCATTTTCCATATACATATGCATTAGATTCCTTTCGAACCTTATAAACTCACTAGATTTATATATTTCCCACCTTCTAATCGAGTGAGACCGCTAGATTCCCTTTACTTGTTGAGAAATTAGCGTTTCCGTTCTCCTTGGCCCTACTTGCACTATAAGTGCGAAATGCCGGCCAGACTGGCCGATGCACCATTTTCTCTACACATGTGCGTTAGTTACCTTTCGAACCCTTACGTTCACTAGATGAATTTATTTCTTACCTTCTATTTGAGTGAGACCACTAGATTCCGTGTACTATGCGAGATCTGAGCGCTTCCGTTCTCCCTGGCATTTGCATTTTAAGTTCCGATACTGACCGACCTGGCCAATGCACCATTTTTTCTATACATGTGCGTTGAATACATTTCAAACCTTTTTAGCTGACTAGATTTATATATTTCCCACCTTCTGATCGAGTGAGACCGTTAGATTCCTTCTACTTTTTGAGAAACGAGCGTTTCCGTTCTACCTGGCCCCACCTGCACTATGAGTGCGAAATGCCGGCCAGACTGGCCGATGCACCATTTTCTCTACACATGTGCATTAGTTACCTTTCAAACCCTTACGTTCACTAGATGTATATATTTCCTACCTTATATTTGAGTGAGACCACTAGATTCCGTGTATTATGCGAAACTGAGCGGTTCCATTCTCCCAGGCATTTGCACTCTAAGTTCCCATACTGACCGACCTGGCCAATGCACCACTTTCCATATACATATGCATTAGATTCCTTTTGAACCTTATAAGCTCACTAGATTTATATATTTCCCACCTTCTGATCGAGTGAGACTGCTAGATTCCCTTTACTTTTTGAGAAATGAGCGTTTCCGTTCTCCTTGGCCCTACTTGCACTATAAGTGCGAAATGCCGGCCAGACTGGCCGATGCACCATTTTCTCTACACATGTGCGTTAGTTACCTTTCAAACCCTTACGTTCACTAGATGAATTTATTTCCTACCTTATATTTGAGTGAGACCACTAGATTCCCTGTATTATGCGAGATCTGAGCGGTTCTGTCTCCCAAGCATTTGCACTCTAAGTTCCCATACTGACCGACCTGGCCAATGCACCACTTTCCATATACATATGCATTAGATTCCTTTCGAACCTTATTAGCTCACTAGATTTATATATTTCCCACCTTCTGATCGAGTGAGACCGCTAGATTCCCTTTACTTTTTGAGAAATGAGCGTTTCCGTTCTCCTTGGCCCTACTTGCACTATAAGTGCGAAATGCCGGCCAGACTGGCCGATGCACCATTTTCTCCACACATGTGCGTTAGTTACCTTTCAATCCCTTACGTTCACTAGATGAAATTATTTCCTACCTTCTATTTGAGTGAGACCACTAGATTCCGTGTACTATGCGAGATCTGAGCGGTTCCGTTCTCCCAGGCATTTGCACTCTAAGTTGCCATACTGACCGACCTGGCCAATGCACCAGTTTCCATATACATATGCATTAGATTCCTTGTGAACCTTATAAGCTGACTAGATTTATATATTTCCCACCTTCTGATCGAGTGAGACCGCTAGATTCCCTTTACTTTTTGAGAAATGAGCGTTTCCGTTCTCCTTGGCCCTACTTGCACTATAAGTGCGAAATGCCGGCCAGACTGGCCGACGCACCACTTTCTCTACACATGTGCGTTAGTTACCTTTTAAAACCTTACGTTCACTAGATGAATTTATTTCCTACCTTCTATTTGAGTGAGACCACTAGATTCCGTGTACTATGCGAGATCTGAGCGCTTCCGTTCTCCCTGGCATTTGCACTCTAAGTTCCCATAATGACCGACCTGGCCAATGCACCATTTTCCATATACATACGCATTAGATTCCTTTCGAACCTTATTAGCTCACTAGATTTATATATTTCCCACCTTCTGATCGAGTGAGACCGCTAGATTCCCTTTACTTTTTGAGAAATGAGTGTTTCCGTTCTCCTTGGCCCTACTTGCACTATAAGTGCGAAATGCCGGCCAGACTGGCCGATGCACCATTTTCTCTACACATGTGCGTTAGTTACCTTTCAAACCCTTACGTTCACTAGATGAATTTATTTCCTACCTTCTATTTGAGTGAGACCACTAGATTCCGTGTACTATGCGAGATCTGAGCACTTCCGTTCTCCTTGGCATTTGCACTCTAAGTTCCCATACTGACCGACCTGGCCAATGCACCATTTTCTCTCTACATATGCATTAGATTCCTTCAAACCTTATTAGCTCACTAGATTTATATATTTCCCACCTTCTGATCGAGTGAGACCGCTAGATTCCCTTTACTTTTTCAGAAATGAGCGTTTCCGTTCTCCTTGGCCCTACTTGCACTATAAGTGCGAAATGCCGGCCAGACTGGCCGATGCACCATTTTCTCTACACATGTGCGTTAGTTACCTTTCAAACCCTTACGTTCACTAGATGAATTTATTTCCTACCTTCTATTTGAGTGAGACCACTAGATTCCGTGTACTATGCGAGATCTGAGCGCTTCCGTTCTCCCTGGCATTTGCACTCTAAGTTCCTTTACTGACCGACCTGGCCAATGCACCATTTTCCATATACATATGTATTAGATTCCTTTCGAACCTTATTAGCTCACTAGATTTATATATTTCCCACCTTATGATCGAGTGAGACCGCTAGATTCCCTTTACTTTTTGAGAAATGAGTGTTTCCGTTCTCCTTCGCCCTACTTGCACTATAAGTGCGAAATGCCGGCCAGACTGGCCGATGCACCATTTTCTCTACACATGTGCGTTAGTTACCTTTCAAACCCTTACGTTCACTAGATGAATTTATTTCCTACCTTCTATTTGAGTGAGACCACTAGATTCCGTGTACTATGCGAGATCTGAGCACTTCCGTTCTCCCTGGCATTTGCACTCTAAGTTCCCATACTGACCGACCTGGCCAATGCACCATTTTCCATATACATATGCATTAGATTCCTTTCGAACCTTATTAGCTCACTAGATTTATATATTTCCCACCTTCTGATCGAGTGAGACCGCTAGATTCCCTTTACTTTTTGAGAAATGAGCGTTTCCGTTCTCCTTGGCCCTACTTGCACTATAAGTGCGAAATGCCGGCCAGACTGGCCGATGCACCATTTTCTCTACACATGTGCGTTAGTTACCTTTCAAACCCTTACGTTCACTAGATGAATTTATTTCCTACCTTCTATTTGAGTGAGACCACTAGATTCCGTGTACTATGTGAAATAAATGACCAGGAATGAAATGACTAAGTCAGAGTTGGGTACAAATACAACCCTAGAAAGCTGTACCCTATATGTGCTACCCCACTATAGCCTACAAACATGCATCAGCAATAATACTCTGACACACCCCCATAGGCAAAGTGGGGGAGAACAAGGGGTCACAAGACCAGTCAACCAAAGCAAAGCAAAGCAAGCTCAGGGTGGATCACAAAGTCACCACACAGTCTGAGCACAAGAGCAGGGCCAGAGGCCTGTTCACATGCAGGAGTACAGACATATATATAAAACTAGACAAGCAGGAGCAGGTATATATATGTCACAGAACAAGTAAAGTCAAGAAGAGAGCAAGTGAGGCAAGACAGGCACAAGACCGAGCTGGTTGCAGAAGCGCTGATGGTCACAAGGCGCGAGTGCCTTGGTGAACACATCAGCAGTGTTGGCCTCAGAGGCCACGTACGCAAGTCGCAACTGACCACGCTGCTGCAGCTCACAAGCAAGGAAGTAGCGGAGAGCAATGTGCTTCGTTCTGTGCTCCAAGCGCTGCTCTCGACATAAGGCCAGCATGGCCTTGTTGTCTACGTACAGCACTGGAGGAGAACGAGGCGGCTCTCCAAGGTCAGTCAGCAGGTAGGTGAGCCAGCGAAGCTCCTGTGCAGCCATGGCCCGAGCGTAGATCTCAGCCTCACAACTGGAGCTGAGAACCGAAGACGAGCGAGTAGACCGCCACGAGACAGAGCCGGAACCAAGACTGAAGGTGTAACCCTGTGACGACCGCTGCGTAGCCTGGTCGTCAGCCCAAGAAGCGTCCGCGTGCCCTGTAAGGACCACTGGACTCAGCCCTCCAAGCACTAGCCCCATGCCCGACGTACTGCACAGGTAGCGCAACACCCTCTTCGCTGCAGCCATGTGCTCTGGTCGGTTTCTCCCAGGAGCAACATAGCGTGCAAGAATGCTCAGAGGGTATGCAAGGTCAGGTCGTGTGCAGGTCATCAGGTACATGAGGCAGCCAACAAGCTCTGGGTACGGGCCACTCGACTCCACGGACTCATCCGAAGGCAGAGCTGAGAGCGAGTGACGAGTAGACAGAGGAGTGGCCTGAGGCGAGGAGTACGTGAAGCCGAAGCGCTGAAGGACCTGCTGCACCATGTGTGACTGAGTCAAGGTAATGGTGCGGCATGCTCTGTTCCGAGTGATCTGCAAGCCAAGGTAGCTGCGCAGTTCACCCAGGTCTGTGCACGTGTGTCTCTTCAGCAGCTCGGACTTCACGTAGGTGAGTCTAGCGGTGTCCGCTGTGGCAAAGACCAAGTCGTCGACGTACACGAGGATGTAGAACGGCGGCAGAGAAGTGTCGGTGCGCAGAAACAGCGACGGGTCAGCAGTAGAAGGAGCAAACCCAAGAGCCGCAAGCGTAGTCCTCAGTGTGTCGTGCCACTCACGCGGTGCCTGGCGGAGACCGTAGACTGGCCGTCGGAGGCTCCACTGGGTGCCAGGAGGGAAAGTCCCAGTGAAGCCAGGTGGACGGCGCAGCCAGATCTCCTCGTGCAGGCTACCCTGCAGGAACGCAGTGCTGAAGTCGAGAGAGTGAAGCTCGTAGTCGCGCTGAGCGGCTATGTGCAGCAGCACCCGAAGAGTGGTCATCTTCGGGGTGGGAGAGAAGGTCTGAAAGTAGTCAACTCCTTGCCGCTGGCTGAAGCCACGAGCAACGTACCGCACCTTGAAGACAGGTGGAGAGCCCGGCGGCCGCTTCACCCGGAAGATCCACATGCCACTGACGATGTTCGCCCCAGGAGGGGGAACTGCGTCAACGTAGGTGCTTGTGGACTTCCAGGAAGCCATCTCTGCATCCATAGCTGCCTGCCACTGAGAGGAGTAGGGACCCTCTACGGCCTCCGCGTAAGAGCGCGGAGTCGGGATGTCTAGTGCATCCGGGTCTCCCTCAGGAGCAAGCAGTACAGACGCGAGATGAGGTGAAGCAGCAGCCAGACACTGTAACTCCTCCTGCCTGTCCTCTAGAACGTCCGTGCCAAGAGCACACTCACCCCCGACGGACGGAGGACAGACAGACGCAGACTCAGCAACAAGACTAGCAGCGCAGTCTAGACGACAGCGAGCAGCAAAGTCGACGAGCTCAGCGACAAGAGCAGACGCAGCAGTGGACTCAAACGAGGGGTCAGTGACGACAGTAGCAAGCAGACGCGGGACAGTAGGACTGGCAGCACGAAGAGAGTCCGACTCAGGGTCGGCAAGCGCAGGAAGAGAGGACTCAGGCGGAGAAGGCAAAGGGGCACGTAGAGGAGCAGTGGACGGACGCAGAGACATCCGGTGCGTGCCAGGGACAGGAGGAGGACGCTGACGCGAACCGCGACCACTAGCGCGAGCAGCACGAACAGGCGACGCGGGACGAGACGCAGGCTCACGACGCTCAGTAAGACCTCCAGTAGGACCAGTGTAAGGAGAGGGAGCAGGCAGAGGAGAGGAAGGCTCCAAGAGTGACTGTGACTGGATAGGCTGTGGACCCTCTACCGGAGGAGAAAGACCAAGGACTATTGCAGGAGCGGAACGAAGTACGGCCGAGGCCGCGCGGCAGCTCCAGACTCAGCAGGGACAGCACCAGCACCCTCAGCGACAGTACCAGCGCCACCAACACCTCCAGCGGCAGGACCTCCAGCAGTACCAGCAGCAGAACCACCGAGAGGACAGACAGCAGTGGTCTCTGCACCACCACCCTCAGCAGCTCCAGCTCCAGGAGGACCCGCAGGCCCAGCAGCTCCGGGACCGGCAGCACCAGCACCCTCGACGGTCGAAGAAGCTCCAGCTCCAGCAGCACGCCTCCAGCGGCGAGCAAACCACTCGCGCAGCTCCTGGGGAGAGAGGGGCTCCCGTCGAGACGCAGCAGCAGGAGAAACCCCAGGCTCAGCACCCCCAGGCTCAGCAGCTCCAGACTCAGCACCCCTAGGCTCAGCAGCTCCAGGCACAGCACCCCCCGACGCAGCACCCTCCGCAGTAGTATCCCCAGGCCCAGCACCCCCAGGCTCAGCACCCCCAGTAGCAGCACCTCCAGGCCCGGCACCCCCGCGCACAGCACCCCCAGAGTCAGCACCCACAGGCTCAGCACCCGCAGCAGCACCAGAGTCACCAGTAACCTCGACCGGGTCAACTGCGTCTACCTGGGACACACCTGAGGGGGCAGGAACCTGAGGGGGGAGTGGGTCTACCGGGGGGGGAACCGGCACAAGGATGTCCGGCGGAGGGGGAAAGGAAGGAGTGCGGTAGGGGAAGAGGCGGTAGAAGGGGACTGACTCGTCGAACGTGACGTCCTGGGAGGACAGAACACGACGAGAGGAGGGGTGGTAAAACTGCCACCCTGGAGCGTCAGTGGGGAAGCCAAGGAAGACACAGGGAGCAGCACGAGGGGACAGCTTGTCCGCAGACAAGTCGCGGACAAACGCCCGAGATCCCCAGACACGGAACGTCGACGCATCGCCAACCTTCCCCGTCCACAGCAAGACTGGGGACATCGCGGGCCGAGAGACCCTGGAGTGAAGGTTGAGCTGATGCGCCGCGTACCTCACCGCAAACGGCCACAGAAAATGGGGGGCAGCCGCATGCATCATGGACGTACGAGCGACATCCATGACCATGCCAATGCGGCGCTCAGCAATCCCATTTTGCTGTGGAGAGTCCGGAAGCGTAAAGGTCTGGCGGATCCCCCGTGCACGACAGTAGTCTCGCAGAAGGCGCGAGGAGAACTCTCCGCCTCTGTCCGAGTGCAGACGCAGAACAAGAAAGTCCGAGCTGAAGCTCTTCCTGAGCTGGAGACGAGCCTCGCGGATCCAGTCGATCAGCACCTCAGTGACAGCACCCTTGCTGCGCAAGGGGAGGACTGTGGTGTAACGCGAGTAGTCGTCAACCACCAACAGAAAGTAGCGCTCGTGACCCTGCCCACGGACGGGGGCTGGGCCCCACACGTCCATGTGAAGCGTCTGCAGAGGAGCCTCGGTCGGGGGGAACTGGGAGGAGTGAGGAGCAGCCCGGAGGCGACCCTCGACACAGGGGACACAGGAAGGTCCTGGCCCGGAGGGAAGGGGAGGGAGAGACTGGGGAAGACCAGAGACAAGGACACGGGAAGCCATGCTCCGAAGACGGGGCAAGGAGGGGTGGCAAAGACGGTGGTGCCACAGGAGAGTCTCGTGAGACAGGAGGCGACAAGAACAGGGGGCAGACTCAGGACCTGACCGGGACGCAGCAGCAAGCACCTGACCTGACGCAGCCACCTGACCAGACGCAGGGACAGGAGGAGACTCAACGGTCAGGGTGTAGAGACTCGACCCCGGCCGACGCGAGAACGTGGCCAGGTGTCGGCCTGTGCGTGCCTCCGTGCAGTGGGTCACCCGCTGACTCGCAGGAGTGAACTGGTGAACCCCCACATCCTGCAGGTCCGCGCCACTCACCAAGTTCGTAGAGAACGAGGGAAGGTACAGACCAGACAGGGTGCCCGAAGGGGCAGCCGGACACGGGAGGACAGTGGAGAAGTGAGAGAGGACAGGACCCCCAGAGGGGTCAGCCAGGGAGACGGCAACCGGCCGGCCAAGCGGCGTAAGGGTGGTGCGGTCTCGAAAGAAGGAGCGAGAAGCCCCAGAGTCAAGTGTGAAAGTGAGGGAGGACGAGGGCGACGCAGTACCTGAGGGCGCAGTCTCACCAGTACCTGAGAGCGCAGACGCACTGGCACCTAGAGCAGCAGCCTCACAAGCACCTAGCGCAGCAGTACCAATGCCCGGGTCGGGCTGGAAACACCGGTAACCCTCAGTCTCCTCACTAATAGTCACAGCATACATAGCAGCAAGGATAGCATCAAAATCAAGATCAAAGATCGCTACACCAGCCTTAAGAAGCTCATCCCAGCGAGGGATCTCACTAGCCCCGGGGAACTGCTGACGCCAAGCGTCCGTCAGGCGGCCAAAGCAGCGCTGGGTGGGGTGGGCACCCCCACACTACTCACCCGCGCGGTCGCCGGAACGAAGGACGTAGGTGCAAGGACCAGTACCCCCACCCCTCTGACGCTGAGTGTACCACTCACGAAGCTGCTGAGGCGGAGGGATGTCCCGCGAACGCTGTTGCTGCTGCTGGTGCTGCGAGCGCTGGCCACCACCACCGCCGCTCCGCTGCTGGGTACCACCCCGACCAGCTCCACCTCCTCCACCACCACCGCCTCCTCTGCTGCCTCCTCCGCCGCCTCCACCTCCGCCGCTGCCACCACCAACACCGCTGCCACCACCACCGCCGCCTCCGCCGCTGCTGCCACCGCCACCACCACCCCCGCCACTACTCCCGCCGCCACCCCCACTCCCTCCGCCGCCTCCGCCGCCACCGCCACCGCCCCCTCCAGCTCCACCCGCGCCCTTGCCCCCCTTGCCCTTGCCAGAGCGACGTCTCCCACTAGGGGCAGACGCCGCGCCGACCGACTCAAGACCAAGCAGGTCGGCAGCAGCAGCAGAGGCAACAGAGGGCAGCAAGGGGGAAGGAGAGCACCCCTCAAAGATGGGGGTGCGAGGGTCTCCACGAGAAGCTCCTACAGCGACTATGCTCTTCTCCGCTGCGAGGAGGGCCTTCTCGAGGACGTCGACGGTGAGGGTGGTGGGAGAGACTGCGAGAAAGTGGTCCCTGACTACGCGAAGGGAGTCAGGGAGGCGTGCGACTACGTAGTAGAGAGTGATGTACATGGGGGGGGGGGGGGTTCTTAGCGCAGAACTCAGCAGGAAGGGCGGCGCGGTAGCGAGTGTCACTAGTGCGGAGGTGCGTAATGAGGTCAGCGACAGTGGGAAAGGCAGAGAGGTCAGGAAAGAGGTAGGGAAGCATGAGACGGCTCAGTGCAGCAGTGGAAGGGGAGGAGTAGCGCGCAACTACAGCGTCGTACAAGGTCTGAGCACTCTTGTACTGACTAAAGTGCGCGCGCTCAGAGGTAGGGAGGTGGCGACGCACAGCAAGACGTGCAGCAGCATCGCGGGTGGCCCACTGAGAGCGCACAGTGGGATCAGCATCAGCAGCAGGAGCAGGAGAGGCGCCAGAGGTAAGGTCAAAGAGAGAGAGGCCGTCTGCCCTATCGCACTGTAAAAACAACTGCAGGTCGTCTACCCAGACCTCAAAGTCAATGGCGCGACCCTCAGCGTCAAAAGCCAGGACACTAGGGGTAGCCATGACGACGACAGCGAAGCAGTGCAAGCAGTAGGGGAAGAGCACGCAGTGACAGTGGGACTGTGCTCACCAGGCAGGGCAGGCCGGGCAACTCTGCAGAAGGGCGGCTCGGCTGCTGGGCGGCTCGGCTCCCGGGCGGCTCGGCGGCAGGGCAGCTCTGGTGCAGGGCGGCTCGGCTCCCGGGCGGCTCGGCGGCAGGGCGGCTCGGGTGCAGGGTGGCTCGGCTCCCGGGCGGCTCGGCGGCAGGGCGGCTCGGCTGCACTGCTGCTCAGCTGCTGCAGGTGGGCGGCTCGGCTGCTGCAGGTAGGGTGGCGGGGCCGCGAGATCAGGGGCAGCGGGGCCGAAGTAGCAGGGCCGGCAGGTGCAGCGGCGGGGACGGCGGGGCCGCGGATGGTGGAGCGGCGGGGCCAGCAGAGAGGGCGGCGGAGCCGCGGCTGAGCAGGCGGCGGGGCCGGCGGCGTAGCGGGCGGCGGGGCCGGCGGCGTAGCGGGCGGCGGGGCCGTGTCGTAGTCGGCGGCTGGGCCGCGTCGTAGCGGGCGGCGAGGCCGCGTCAGAGCAGGTGGCGGGGCCGCGTCAGAGGTGGCGGCGGGGCCGCGTCAAATCAGGCAGCGGGGCCGCGTAAGAGGTGGCGGCGGGGCCGCGTCAGAGAAGGCGGTGGGGCCGCGTCGTAGCGGGCGGCGGGGCCGCGTAAGAGTAGGCGGCAGGGCCGCGTCAGAGCAGGCGGCAGGGCTGCGTCGAGCAGGTGGCGGGGCCGCTGCGTAGCTGGCGGCGGGGCCGCGATCGGGCGGCAGGGCCGCGACGTGGTGGCGGGGCCGCGATCGGGTGGCGGGGCCGCGATCAGAAGGGGTGGCGGGGCCGCGTCTGAGGGACGGCGGGGCCACGAGGGAAAGGGCGACTCATGGGGTCGCTAAAAAAAAAAAGGTGCGCGCCTCGGGGCGAGCTTCGGTGGGCCCTAGGCAATGTTCCCACAGGGAACTCGCTCTATACCATGTGAAATAAATGACCAGGAATGAAATGACTAAGTCAGAGTTGGGTACAAATACAACCCTAGAAAGCTGTACCCCATATGTGCTACCCCACTATAGCCTACAAACATGCATCAGCAATAATACTCTGACATACTATGCGAGATCTGAGCGCTTCCTTTCTCCCTGGCATTTGTACTCTAAGTTCCCATACTGACCGACCTGGCCAATGCACCATTTTCCATATACATATGCATTAGATTCCTTTCGAACCTTATTAGCTCACTAGATTTATATATTTCCCACCTTCTGATCGAGTGAGACCGCTAGATTCCCTTTACTTTTTGAGAAATGAGCGTTTCCGTTCTCCTTGGCCCTACTTGCACTATAAGTGCGAAATGCCGGCCAGACTGGCCGATGCAACATTTTCTCCACACATGTGCATTAGTTACCTTTCAAACCCTTACGTTCACTAGATGAATTTATTTCCTTCCTTCTATTTGAGTGAGACCACTAGATTCCGTGTACTATGCGAGATCTGTGCGCTTCCTTTCTCCCTGGCATTTGCACTCTAAGTTCCCATACTGACCGACCTGGCCAATGCACCATTTTCCATATACATATGCATTAGATTCCTTTCAAACCTTATTAGCTCACTAGATTTATATATTTCCCACCTTCTGATCGAGTGAGACCGCTAGATTCCCTTTACTTTTTGAGAAATGAGCGTTTCCGTTCTCCTTGGCCCTACTTGCACTATAAGTGCGAAATGCCGGCCAGACTGGCCGATGCACCATTTTCTCTACACATGTGCGTTAGTTACCATTCAAACCCTTACGTTCACTAGATGAATTTATTTCCTACCTTCTATTTGGGTGAGACCACTAGATTCCGTGTACTATGCGAGATCTAAGCGCTTCCGTTCTCCCAGGCATTTGCACTCTAAGTTCCCATACTGACCGACCTGGCCAATGCACCATTTTCCATATACATATGCATTAGATTCCTTTCAAACCTTATTAACTCACTAGATTTATATATTTCCCACCTTCTTATCGAGTGAGACCGCTAGATTCCCTTTACTTTTTGAGAAATGAGCGTTTCCGTTCTCCTTGGCCCTAGTTGCACTATAAGTGCGAAATGCCGGCCAGACTGGCCGATGCACAATTTTCTCTACACATGTGCGTTAGTTCCCTTTCAAACCCTTACGTTCACTAGATGAATATAATTCCTACTTTCTATTTGAGTGAGACCACTTGATTCCGTGTACTATGCGAGATCTGAGCGCTTCCATTCTCCCTGGCATTTGCATCTTAAGTTCCGATACTGACCGACCTGGCCAATGCACCATTTTTTCTATACATGTGCGTTGAATACATTTCAAACCTTTTTAGCTGACCTGATTTATATGTTTCCCACCTTCTGATTGAGTCAGACCGTTAGATTCCCTCTACTTTTTGAGAAACGAGCGTTTCCGTTCTCTCTGGCCCCACCTGCACTATGAGTGCGAAATGCCGGCCAGACTGACCGATGCACCATTTTCTCTACACATGTGCGTTAGTTACCTTTCAAACCATTACGTTCACTAGATGAATATATTTCCTACCTTATATTTGAGTGAGACCACTAGATTCCGTGTATTATGCGAGATCTGAGCAGTTCCGTTCTCACAGGCATTTGCACTCTAAGTTCCCATACTGACCGACCTGGCCAATGCACCACTTTCTATATACATATGCATTAGATTTCTTCTGAACCTTATAAGCTCACTAGATTTATATATTTCCCACCTTCTGATCGAGTGAGACTGCTAGATTCCCTTTACTTTTTGAGAAATGAGCGTTTCCGTTCTCCTTGGCCCTACTTGCACTATAAGTGCGAAATGCCGGCCAGACTGGCAGATGCACCATATTCTCTACACATGTGCGTTAGATACCTTTCAAACCCTTACGTTCACTAGATGAATTTTTTTCCTACCTTCTATTGGAGTGAGACCACTAGATTCCGTGTACGATGCGAGATCTGAGCGCTTTCGTTCTCCCTAGCATTTGCATTTGAAGTTCCGATACTGACCGACCTGGCCAATGCACCATTTTCTCTATACATGTGCGTTGAATACATTTCAAACCTTTTTAGCTGACTAGATTTATATATTTCCCACCTTCTGATCGAGTGAGACCGTTAGATTCCCTCTGCTTTTTGAGAAACGAGCGTTTCCGTTCTCCGTGGCCCCACCTGCACTATGAGTGCGAAATGCCGGCCAGACTGGCCGATGCACCATTTTCTCTACACATGTGCGTTAGTTACCTTTCAAGCCCTTACGTTCACTAGATGAATATATTTCCTACTTTCTTTTTGAGTGAGACCACTTGATTCCGTGTACTATGCGAGATCTTAGCGCTTCCGTTCTCCCTGGCATTTGCATTTGAAGTTCTGATACTGACCGACCTGGCCAATGCACCATTTTCTCTATACATGTGCGTTGAATACATTTCAAGCCTTTTTAGCTAACTAGATTTATATATTTCCCACCTTCTGATCGAGTGAGACCGTTAGATTCCCTCTACTTTTTGAGAAACGAGCGTTTCCGTTCTCCCTGGCCCCACCTGCACTATGAGTGCGAAATGCCGGCCAGACTGGCCGATGCACCATTTTCTCTACACATGTGCGTTAGTTACCTTTCAAACCCTTACGTTCACTAGATGAATATAATTCCTACTTTCGTTTTGAGTGAGACCACTTGATTCCGTGTACTATGCGAGATCTGAGCGCTTCCGTTCTCCCTGGCATTTGCATTTTAAGTTCCGATACTGACCGACCTGGCCAATGCACCATTTTCTCTATACATATGCGCTGAATACATTTCAAACCTTTTTAGCTGACTAGATTTATATATTTCCCACCTTCTGATCGAGTGAGACCGTTAGATTCCCTCTACTTTTTGAGAAACGAGCGTTTCCGTTCTCCCTGGCCCCACCTGCACTATGAGTGCGAAATGCCGGCCAGACTGGCCGATGCACCAAGGGCATAGCGTGTGCAAAATAAAAAGAACAAGGGCCTAGCGTGTGCAAAATAAAAAGAACAAGGGCCTAGCGTGTGCAAAATTGCAAGAATAAGGGCCTAGCGTGTGCAATATTGCAAGAACAAGGGCCTAGCGAGTGCAAAATAGCAATAGCAAGGGCCTAGCGTATGCAAAAAATCAAGAACAGGGGCCTAGCGTTCGCGAAATTGCAAGAACAAAGGCCTAGCGTGTGCAAAACGAAAAGAACAAGGGTCTAGCATGTGCAAAATTGCAAGAACAAGGGCCTAGCGTGTGCAAAATAAAAAGAACAAGGGCATAGCGTGTGCAAAATATCAAGAACAAGGGCCTAGCGTGTGCAAAATAAAAAGAACAAGGGCCTAGCGTGTGCAAAATAAAAAGAACAAGGGCCTAGCGTTTGCAAAATTGCAAGAACAAGGGCCTAGCATGTGCAAAATTGCAAGAACAAGGGCTTAGCGAGTGCAAAATAGCAAGCAAGGGCCTAGCGTGTGCAAAAAATTAAGAACAAGGGCCTAGCATTCGCGAAATAGCAAGAACAAGGGCCTAGCGTGTGCAAAATAAAAAGAACAAGGGTCTAGCATGTGCAAAATTGCAAGAATAAGGGCCTAGCGTGTGCAAAATAAAAAGAACAAGGGCATAGCGTGTGCAAAATAGCAAGAACAAGGGCCTAGCGTGTGCAAAATAAAAAGAACAAGGGCCTAGCGTGTGCAAAATAGCAAGAACAAGGGCCTAGCGTGTGCAAAATTGCAAGAACAAGGGCCTAGCGTGTGCAGTGCAAGAACAAGGGCCTAGCGAGTGCAAAATAGCAAGAGCAAGGGCCTAGCGCGTGCAAACAATTAAGAACAAGGGCCTAGCGTTCGCGAAATAACAAGAACAAGGGCCTAGCGTGTGCAAAATAAAAAGAACAAGGGTCTAGCATGTGCAAAATTGCAAGAACAAGGGCCTAGCGTGTGCAAAATAAAAAGAACAAGGGCATAGCGTGTGCAAAATAGCAAGAACAAGGGCCTAGCATGTGCAAAATATAAGAACAAGGGCCTAGCGTGTGCAAAATAAAAAGAACAAGGGCCTAGCGTGTGCAAAATTGCAAGAGCAAGGGCCTAGCGTGTGCAAAATAAAAAGAACAAGGGTCTAGTATGTGCAAAATTGCAAGAACAAGGGCCTAGCGTGTGCAAAATAAAAAGAACAAGGGCATAGCGTGTGCAAAATAGCAAGAACAAGGGCCTAGGGTGTGCAAAATAAAAAGAACGAGGGCCTAGCGTGTGCAAAATAAAAAGAACAAGGGCATAGCGTGTGCAAAATAGCAAGAACAAGGGCCTAGCATGTGCAAAATATAAGAACAAGGGCCTAGCGTGTGCAAAATAAAAAGAACAAGGGCCTAGCGTGTGCAAAATTGCAAGAGCAAGGGCCTAGCGTGTGCAAAATAAAAAGAACAAGGGTCTGGTATGTGCAAAATTGCAAGAACAAGGGCCTAGCGTGTGCAAAATAAAAAGAACAAGGGCATAGCGTGTGCAAAATAGCAAGAACAAGGGCCTAGCGTGTGCAAAATAAAAAGAACAAGGGCCTAGCGTGTGCAAAATAGCAAGAACAAGGGCCTAGCGTGTGCAAAATTGTCGAGAGTAATAAGAATGGGTAAGTTGAGAGGTAGAAAGGTGGGGCCTAGGCTTAGTAGCCTAGGCCCGAGCTTTAGGTGTCGAGCGGTTTTGTGCCTAGGTAGGAGTTCGAGTCAGTTGAGAAAAAGTTGGGAGAATGTGTGTCTTCACTATAGCTTCGAAGTACATATAGCAAAGGAAACACATAAGGTGCACCACCAAACAAAGTTTAAATATCTACACTAACTACAGCTACAGGCAGTTACAAATATATATATTGTGACACTCCCCCATAACTGCCTGCAGCAGGAGTATGTGTAGAATACAACCTGCAGGTGTACACATGCAAAATAAATAGCAAGCAACAGCAGGTAATGCAGGCGGGCTGACACTAAGTGGTCACCCCCTCCATCTCCTCACCCTCCTCCTTCCCCTCCCCCACACTGCTGCAGGAGCAGCAGAGAAGGGGGGGAAGAGAGGAGAGGTGGAGGGACGGCTGCATGTTGCCTCACACCCGCCACCCCGTTACCACTCCCCCTGCTCCCCCACATCCTCACACCTTCTCCCCCCAGCGGCAGCTGCAGCGGTGGGACTGAAAGAAGGAGGAGGGGAAGGGAGAGAGGTGACGCCACACTCCAACACCCTCCACCCCCATACCCTCCTCCCCGCGGCTGCAGGGAGACAAAGGAGGAGGGGGGTGGGAAGGAAGAAAGCCGCAGAGCGGTGAAAAGGTGTCGGTGCAGTAGTGTCAGGGGCGGCTTCAGGGAGTGCAGGGGCGGAAAGGCCCGTCGCGGGCCAGTGCCACGGGGCGCACGACGGGTGGAATAGAAGGGCCCGATCGTGTGCCTCGGGGCGCACGACGAGCAGGGCACCATCGTGTGCCACGGGGCGCACGATGGGCAGACGAAGGGCACCGTCGCGTGCCACGGGGCGCGCGACGGGCAGGGAAGGAGTCACTCGCCCGTGGGCGGGACAATGTAAAAATAAAATCGTCACGCGCCCTAGGCGCGCGACCGGAAAACCTTAGCAGCGGAAGTGTAAAGTGGGCCCACAGGCCAGGACGAACCTAGCTCTGATACCATGTCGAGAGTAATAAGAATGGGTAAGTTGAGAGGTAGAAAGGTGGGGCCTAGGCTTAGTAGCCTAGGCCCGAGCTTTAGGTGTCGAGCGGTTTTGTGCCTAGGTAGGAGTTCGAGTGAGTTGAGAAAAAGTTGGGAGAATGTGTATCTTCACTATAGTTTCGAAGTACATATAGCAAAGGAAACACATAAGGTGCACCACCAAACAAAGTTTAAATATCTACACTAACTACAGCTACAGGCAGTTACAAATATATATATTGTGACAAAAATAGCAAGAACAAGGGCCTAGCGTGTGCAGAATTGCAAGAACAAGGGCCTAGCGAGTGCAAAATAGCAAGAGCAAGGGCCTAGCGTGTGCAAAAAATCAAGAACAAGGGCCTAGCATTCGCGAAATAGCAAGAACAAGGGCCTAGCGTGTGCAAAATAAAAAGAACAAGGGTCTAGCATGTGCAAATTTGCAAGAACAAGGGCCTAGCGTGTGCAAAATAAAAAGAACAAGGGCATAGCGTGTGCAAAATAGCAAGAACAAGGGCCTAGCATGTGCAAAATATAAGAACAAGGGCCTAGCGTGTGCAAAATAAAAAGAACAAGGGCCTAGCGTGTGCACAATTGCAAGAACAAGGGCCTAGCGAGTGCAAAATTGCAAGAACAAGGGCCTAGCGAGTGCAAAATAGCAAGAGCAAGAGCCTAGCGTGTGCAAAAAAAACAAGAACAAGGGCCTTGTGTTCGCGAAATAGCAAGAAAAAGGGCCTAGCGTGTGCAAAATAAAAAGAACAAGGGTCTAGCATGTGCAAGATTGCAAGAACAAGGGCCTAGCGTGTGCAAAATAAAAAGAACAAGGGCATAGCGTGTGCAAAATTGCAAGAACAAGGGCCTAGCGTGTGCAAAATAAAAAGAACAAGGGCCTAGCGTGTGCAAACTTGCAAGAACAAGGGCCTAGCGTGTGCAAAATTGCAAGAACAAGGGCCTAGCGAGTGCAAAATAGCAAGAGCAAGGGCCTAGCGTGTGCAAAAAATCAAGAACAAGGGCCTAGCGTGTGCAAAATTGCAAGAACAAGGGCCTAGCGAGTGCAAAATAGCAAGAGCAAGGGCCTAGCGTGTGCAAAAAATCAAGAACAAGGGCCTAGCATTCGCGAAATAGCAAGAACAAGGGCCTAGCGTGTGCAAAATAAAAAGAACAAGGGCCTAGCATGTGCAAAATTGCAAGAACAAGGGACTAGCATGTGCAAAATAAAAAGAACAAGGGCATAGCGTGTGCAAAATAAAAAGAACAAGGCCATAGCGTGTGCAAAATAAAAAGAACAAGGGCCTAGCGTGTGCAAAATAAAAAGAACAAGGGCCTAGCGTGTGCAAAATTGCAAGAACAAGGGCCTAGCGTGTGCAAAATTGCAAGAACAAGGGCCTAGCGAGTGCAAAATAGCAAGAGCAAGGGCCTAGCGTGTGCAAAAAAACAAGAACAAGGGCCTAGCGTTCGCGAAGCTGCAAGAACAAGGGCCTAGCGTGTGCAAAATGAAAAGAACAAGGGTCTAGCATGTGCAAATTTGCAAGAACAAGGGCCTAGCGTGTGCAAAATAAAAAGAACAAGGGCATAGCGAGTGCAAAATAGCAAGAACAAGGGCCTAGCGTGTGCAAAATAAAAAGAACAAGGGCCTAGCGTGTGCAAAATAGCAAGAACAAGGGCCTAGCATGTGCAAAATTGCAAGAGCAAGGGCCTAGCGTGTGCAAAATTGCAAGAACAAGGGCCTAGCGAGTGCAAAATAGCAAGAGCAAGGGCCTAGCGTGTGCAAAATAAAAAGAACAAGGGCATAGCGTGTGCAAAATAGCAAGAACAAAGGCCTAGCGTGTGCAAAATAAAAAGAACGAGGGCCTAGCGTGTGCAAAATGAAAAGAACAAGGGTCTAGCATGTGCAAATTTGCAAGAACAAGGGCCTAGCGTGTGCAAAATAAAAAGAACAAGGGCATAGCGAGTGCAAATTTGCAAGAACAAGGGCCTAGCGTGTGCAAAATAAAAAAAACAAGGGCATAGCGTGTGCAAAATAGCAAGAACAAGGGCCTAGCATGTGCAAAATATAAGAACAAGGGCCTAGCGTGTGCAAAATAAAAAGAACAAGGGCCTAGCGTGTGCACAATTGCAAGAACAAGGGCCTAGCGAGTGCAAAATTGCAAGAACAAGGGCCTAGCGAGTGCAAAATAGCAAGAGCAAGAGCCTAGCGTGTGCAAAAAAACAAGAACAAGGGCCTTGTGTTCGCGAAATAGCAAGAAAAAGGGCCTAGCGTGTGCAAAATAAAAAGAACAAGGGTCTAGCATGTGCAAGATTGCAAGAACAAGGGCCTAGCGTGTGCAAAATAAAAAGAACAAGGGCATAGCGTGTGCAAAATTGCAAGAACAAGGGCCTAGCGTGTGCAAAATAAAAAGAACAAGGGCCTAGCGTGTGCAAACTTGCAAGAACAAGGGCCTAGCGTGTGCAAAATTGCAAGAACAAGGGCCTAGCGAGTGCAAAATAGCAAGAGCAAGGGCCTAGCGTGTGCAAAAAATCAAGAACAAGGGCCTAGCGTGTGCAAAATTGCAAGAACAAGGGCCTAGCGAGTGCAAAATAGCAAGAGCAAGGGCCTAGCGTGTGCAAAAAATCAAGAACAAGGGCCTAGCATTCGCGAAATAGCAAGAACAAGGGCCTAGCGTGTGCAAAATAAAAAGAACAAGGGCCTAGCATGTGCAAAATTGCAAGAACAAGGGACTAGCATGTGCAAAATAAAAAGAACAAGGGCATAGCGTGTGCAAAATAAAAAGAACAAGGCCATAGCGTGTGCAAAATAAAAAGAACAAGGGCCTAGCGTGTGCAAAATAAAAAGAACAAGGGCCTAGCGTGTGCAAAATTGCAAGAACAAGGGCCTAGCGTGTGCAAAATTGCAAGAACAAGGGCCTAGCGAGTGCAAAATAGCAAGAGCAAGGGCCTAGCGTGTGCAAACAAACAAGAACAAGGGCCTAGCGTTCGCGAAGCTGCAAGAACAAGGGCCTAGCGTGTGCAAAATGAAAAGAACAAGGGTCTAGCATGTGCAAATTTGCAAGAACAAGGGCCTAGCGTGTGCAAAATAAAAAGAACAAGGGCATAGCGAGTGCAAAATAGCAAGAACAAGGGCCTAGCGTGTGCAAAATAAAAAGAACAAGGGCCTAGCGTGTGCAAAATAGCAAGAACAAGGGCCTAGCATGTGCAAAATTGCAAGAGCAAGGGCCTAGCGTGTGCAAAATTGCAAGAACAAGGGCCTAGCGAGTGCAAAATAGCAAGAGCAAGGGCCTAGCGTGTGCAAAATAAAAAGAACAAGGGCATAGCGTGTGCAAAATAGCAAGAACAAAGGCCCTAGCGTGTGCAAAATAAAAAGAACGAGGGCCTAGCGTGTGCAAAATAAAAAGAACAAGGGCCTAGCGTATGCAAAATTGCAAGAACAAGGGCCTAACGTGTGCAAAGTTGCAAGAACAAGGGCCTAGCGAGTGCAAAATAGCAAGAGCAAGGGCCTAGCGTGTGCAAAAAATCAAGAACAAGGGCCTAGCGTTCGCGAAATAGCAAGAACAAGGGCCTAGTGTGTTCAAATTTAAAAGAACAAGGGCATAGCGTGTGCAAAGTAGCAAGAACAAGGGCCTAGCATGTGCAAAATAAAAAGAACAAGGGCCTAGCGTGTGCAAAATAAAAAGAACAAGGGCCCAGCGTGTGCAAAATTGCAAGAACAAGGGCCTAGCGTGTGCAAAGTTGCAAGAACAAGGGCCTAGCGTGTGCAAAAAATCAAGAACAAGGGCCTAGCGTTCGCGAAATAGCAAGAGCAAGGGCCTAGCGTGTGCAAAATAAAAAGAACAAGGGTCTAGCATGTGCAAAATAGCAAGAACAAGGGCCTAGCGTGTGCAAAATAAAAAGAACAAGGGCATAACGTGTGCAAAATAGCAAGAACAAGGGCCTAGCGTTCGCGAAATAGCAAGAACAAGGGCCTAGCATGTGCATAATAAAAATAACAAGGGTCTAGCATGTGCAAAATTGCAAGAACAAGGGCCTAGCGTGTTCAAAATAAAAAGAACAAGGGCATAGCATGTGCAAAATAGCAAGAACAAGGGCCTAGCGTGTGCAAAATAAAAAGAACAAGGGTCTAGCATATGCAAAATTGCAAGAACAAGGGCCTAGCGTGTACAAAATAAAAAGATCAAGGGCATAGCGTGTGCAAGATTGCAAGAACAAGGGCCTAGCTTGTGCAAAATAAAAAGAACACGGGCCTAGCGTGTGCAAAATAAAACGAAGAAGGGCCTAGCGTGTGCAAAATTGCAAGAACAAGGGCCTAGCGTGTGCAAAATTGCAAGAACAAGGGCCTAGCGAGTGCAAAATAGCAAGAGCAAGGGCCTAGCATGTGCAAAAAATCAAGAACAAGGGCCTAGCATTCGCGAAATAGCAAGAACAAGGGCCTAGCGTGTGCAAAATAAAAAGGACAAGGGTCTAGCATGTGCAAAGTTGCAAGGACAAGGACCTAGCGTGTGCACAATAAAAAGAACAAGGGCATAGCGTGTGCAAAATAGCAAGAACAAGGGCCTAGCGTGTGCAAAAAAAAAAGAACAAGGGCCTAGCGTGTGCAAAATAAAAAGAACAAGGGCCTAGCGTATGCAAAAAATCAAGAGCAAGGGCCTAGCGTGTTGCAATAATCAAGAACAAGGGCCTAGTGTTCGCGAAATAGCAAGAACAAGGGCCTAGCGTGTGCAAAATAAAAAGAACAAGGGTCTAGCATGTGCAAAATTGCAAGAACAAGGGCCTAGCGTGTGCAAAATAAAAAGAACAAGGGCATAGCGTTTGCAAAATAGCAAGAACTAGGGCCTAGCGTGTGCAAAAAAAAAAGAACAAGGGCCTAGCGTGTGCAAAATTGCAAGAACAAGGGCCTAACGTGTGCAAAATTGCAAGAACAAGGGCCTAGCGAGTGCAAAATAGCGAGAGCAAGGGCCTAGCGTGTGCAAAAAATCGAGAACAAGGGCCTAGCGTTCGCGAAATAGCAAGAACAAGGGCCTAGCGTGTGCAAAGTAAAAAGAACAAGGGTCTAGCATGTGCAAAATTGCAAGAATGAGGGCCTAGCATGTGCAAAATAAAAAGAACAAGGGCATAGCGTGTGCAAAATAAAAAGAACAAGGGCATAGCGTGTGCAAAATAAAAAGAACAAGGGCCTAGCGTGTGCAAAATAAAAAGAACAAGGGCCTAGCGTGTGCAAAATTGCAAGAACAAGGGCCTAGCGTGTGCAAAATTGCAAGAACAAGGGCCTAGCGAGTGCAAAATAGCAAGAGCAAGGGCCTAGCGTATGCAAAAAATCAAGAACAGGGGCCTAGCGTTCGCGAAATTGCAAGAACAAGGGCCTAGCGTGTGCAAAATGAAAAGAACAAGGGTCTAGCATGTGCAAAATTGCAAGAACAAGGGCCTAGCGTGTGCAAAATAAAAAGAACAAGGGCATAGCGTGTGCAAAATAGCAAGAACAAGGGCCTAGCGTGTGCAAAATAAAAAGAACAAGGGCCTAGCGTGTGCAAAATAGCAAGAACAAGGGCCTAGCGTGTGCAAAATAGCAAGAACAAGGGCCTAGCGTGTGCAGAATTGCAAGAACAAGGGCCTAGTGAGTGCAAAATAGTAAGAGCAAGGGCCTAGCGTGTGCCAAAAAATCACGAACAAGGGCCCTAGCGTTCGCGAAATAGCAATAACAAGGGTCCCTAGCGTGTGCAAAATAAAAAGAACAAGGGTTCTAGCATGTGCAAAATTGCAAGAACAAGGGCCTAGCGTGTGCAAATTAAAAAGAACAAGGGCATAGCGTGTGCAAAATTGCAAGAACAAGGGCTCCTAGCGTTGTGCAAAATTGCAAGAACACAGGGCCTAGCGAGGCAAAAATAAAAAGAACAAGGGCCTAGCGTGTGCAAAAT
>CANXME010000850.1:0-69462 GCA_948144175.1 Closterium sp. NIES-65
GTGAGACAGGAGGTGAGACGAGCAGTGGGCAGACTCAGGACCAGATACCTGGACGCTGCAGCAAACACCTGACCTGACGCAGCTACCTGACCAGACGCAAGTGACAGGAGGAGACTCAGTGGTCAGTGTGTACAGGCTCGACCCCGGCTGACGTGTAAACATAGCCAGGTGTCGGCCTGTCCGAGCGTCCGTGCAGTGGGTCCACCCGCTGACTCGCAGGAGTGAACTGGTGAACCCCCACATCCTGTAGGTCAGCACCACTCACCAAGTCGTAGAGAACGAGGGGAGGTAAAGACCAGACAAGGTGTTAGAGGGGGCCGCCGGACACGGGAGGACAGTGGAGAAGTGAGAAAGGACAGGACCCACAGAGGGGTCTGTGAAAACAAAGAACGAGAATGGAATGACTATGAACGAAGTGAGTACAAATAGGAAACCCTAATTGGGTTGTACCCCCTATGGGATACCCCACTATAGCCTACAGAAACAAGTAAGCTATAAGTTCTAACACACCCCCATAGGCAAAGTGGGGGAGAACAAGGGGTCACAAGACCAGTCAAGCAAAGCAAAGCAAAGCTCAGGGTGGATCACAAAGTCACCACGCATTCCGAGCACAAGTTCAAAGGCCACAAGGCCAGTTCACATGCAAGATCATATATAGAGATATACAAGAGCAAGAGTATATATATGCGAAAGTACAAGCAAGGTCAAGAGGAGAGCAAGTGAGGCAAGACAGGCACAAGACCCAACTGCGTGCAGCAACGCTGATGATCACAAGGCGCAAGTGCCTTGGTGAAGACATCAGCAGTGTTGGCCTCAGAGGCCACGTACGCAAGTCGCAGCTGTCCACGCTGCTGTAGCTCACGAGCAAGAAAGTAGCGAAGAGCAATGTGCTTCGTTCTGTGCTCCAGTCGCTGCTCTCGACACAAGGCCAGCTTGGCCTTGTTGTCTACGTACAGGACTGGAGGAGAACGAGGCTGCTCTCCAAGGTCGGTCAGCAGGTAGGTGAGCCAGCGTAACTCCTGTGCAGCCATAGCCCCAGCGTAGATCTCAGCCTCACAACTGGAGCCGGAGAACAGAAGACGAGCGGGTAGCCCGCCACGAGACAGAGCCGGAACCAAGGCTGAAGGTGTAACCCTGTGACGACCGCTGCGTAGCCTGGTCGTCAGCCCAAGAAGCGTCTGCGTGCCCAGTGAGGACCACTGGACTGCGCCCTCCAAGCACTAGCCCCATGCCCGACGTACTGCACAAGTAGCGCAACACCCTCTTCGCTGCAGCCATGTGCTCTGGTCGGTGTCTCCCAGGAGCAACAAAGCGTGCGAGAATGCTAAGAGGGTATGCGAGGTCAGGTCGTGTGCAGGTCATCAGGTACATGAGGCAGCCAACAAGCTCTGCAAACGGGCCACTCGACTCTACGGACTCATCCGAAGGCAGAGCTGAGAGCGAGTGGCGAGTAGGCAGAGGAGTGGCCTGAGGCGAGGAGTACGTGAAGCCGAAGCGCTGAAGGACCTGCTGCACCATGTGTGACTGAGTCAGGGTAATGGTGCGGCGTGCTCTGTCCCGGGTGATCTGCAAGCCAAGGTAGCTGCGCAGTTCACCCAGGTCAGTGCACGTGTGTCTCTTCTGCAGCTCGGACTTCACGTAGGCGAGTCCAGCAGTGTCAGCTGTGGCAAAGACCAAGTCGTCGACGTACACGAGGATGTAGAACGGCGGCAGAGAGGTGTCGGTGCGCAGAAACAGCGACGGGTCGGCAGTAGAAGGAGCAAACCCAAGTGCCGCGAGCGTAGTCCTCAGTGTGTCGTGCCACTCACGTGGCGCCTGGCGGAGACCGTAGACTGGACGCCGGAGACTCCACTGGGTACCAGGAGGGAAAGACCCAGTGAAGCCAGGTGGGCGACGCAGCCAGATCTCCTCGTGCAGGCTGCCCTGCAAGAAAGCAGTGCTGAAGTCGAGAGAGTGCAGCTCGTAGTCACGGTGAGCAGCAACGTGCAGCAGAACCCGAAGAGTGGTCATCTTCGGGGTGGAGGAGAAGGTCTGAAAGTAGTCAACCCCCTGCCGCTGACTGAAGCCACGAGCCACGTAACGCGCCTTGAAGACAGGCGGAGAACCCGGCGGCCGCTTCACCCTGAAAATCCACATGCCACTGACGATGTTCGCCCCAGGAGGGGGAACAGCGTCAACGTAGGTGCCTGTGGACTTCCAGGAAGCCATCTCTGCATCCATAGCTGCCTGCCACTGAGAGGAGTAGGGACCCTCTATCGCCTCCGCGTAAGAGCGCGGAGTCGGGATGTCTGGTGCATCCGGGTCTCCCTCAGGGGCTAGCAGTACAGACGCGAGACGAGGTGAAGCGGCGGCCAGACACTGGAACTCCTCCTGCGTGTCCTCAAGGACGTCCGTGCCAAGGGCACACTCACCCCCGACGGACGGAGGACAGGCGGACTCAGACTCAGTGACAAGACGAGCAGCGTAGTCTAGACGACAGCGCGCAGCAAAGTCGACAAGCTCAGTGACAAGGGCAGACGCAGCAGACGACTCGAAGGAGGGGTCAGTGACAGCAGTAGCCAGGAGACGCGTGACAGTAGGACTGGCAGCACGAAGAGCGTCCGACTCCGGGTCGGCAAGAGTAGGAAGAGAGGAAGCAGGAGGAGAAGGCAAAGGGGCACGCAGAGGAGCAGTGGACGGACGCAGTGACATCCGGTGCGTGCCAGGGACAGGAGGAGGACGCTGACGCGAGCCGCGACCACTAGCGCGCTCAGTACGAACAGGCGACACAGGACGAGACGCAGGCTCACGACGCTCAGTAAGACCTCCAGTCGGACCAGCGTAGGGAGAAGGAGCAGGCAAAGGGGAGGCAGGCTGTAGCTGTGGCTGTGACCGGACAGGCTGCGGACCCTCTAAGGGAGGAGGAGGAGGTGTAAGACCAAGAACCTGCTGCAGGAGCGGAACGAAGTACGGTCGGGGCCGCGCGGCGACGCTAGAAACAGCAGGAACAGCACCAACAGCCCCGGCAGGAGCACCCACTCCAGCAGCACCTCCAGCAGCACCACCAGAAGCTCCAGAACCTCCAGCCGCAGCACCAGGAGCACTGTCAGTCGTGCCGCCAACGGCAGGCTCAGCGCCAACACCCTCAGCAGGACCAGCTCCAGGAGAACTCTCAGACTCAGCAGCTCCAGCACCCACAGTACGAGTGCCGGCGGGGGCGCGCAGCAGCAGTACCCTCTGCACCAGCAGCACGCCTCCAGCGCCCGGCAAACCACTCACGCAGCTCCTGTGGGGAGAGTGGCTCCCGGCGAGACGAAGCACCCCCAGGCACAGCACCTCCAGGCTCAGCACCCCTAGACACAGCACCCCCAGGCACGGCACCCCCAGGCTCAGCACCCCCAGGCTCAGCACCCCCAGGCTCAGCACCCCCAGGCACAGCACCCCCAGACTCGGCACCTCCAGGCTCAGCACCCCCAGGCACAGCACCCCCAGGCTCAGCACCCCCAGGCTCAGCACCCCCAGACTCGGCACCTCCAGGCTCAGCACCCCCAGACTCCGCACCCCCAGGCTCAGCTCCCGCAGCAGCACCAGAGTCACCAGTGACCTCGACAGGCTCGACCGCGTCTACCTGGGACACACCTGAAGGGGCAGGACCCTGAGGGGGGAGGGGGACTACCGGGGGGGACCTGGTACCAAGAAGAGCGGGGGTGGGGGGAGGGACGGAGTGCGGTAGGGGAAGAGGCGGTAGTAGGGTACCGACTCGTCGAACGTGACGTCCTGGGAGGACAGAACACGTCGAGAGGTGGGGTGGTAAAACTGCCACCCAGGGGCGTCGGGGGGGAACCCCAGGAAGACGCAGGGAGAAGCACGAGGGGACAGTTTGTCCGCAGACAGGTCGCGAACAAACGCCCGAGATCCCCAGACCCGGAACGCCGACGCATCGCCAACCTTCCCCGTCCACAGCAGGGCTGGGGAGGTCTCCGGTCGAGAGACCCTGGGTGGAGGTTGATCTGGTGCGCAGCGTACCTGACCGCAAACGGCCACAGAAAATGGGGAGCAGCCGCATGCATCATGGACGTACGAGCGACGTCCATGACCATGCCAATGCGGCGCTCAGCAATCCCATTCTGCTGCGGTGAGTCCGGAAGCGTGAAGGTCTGACGGATGCCTCGCGCACGACAGTAGGCACTCAGGAGGCCAGAGGAGAACTCTCCGCCTCTGTCCGAGTGCAGACGCAAAACAGGGAAGTCAGAGCCAAAGCTCCTCCGAAGCTGGAGACGAGCTGCGCGGATCCAGTCGATCAACACCGCAGTGACCTCACCCTTGCTGCGCAAGGGGAAGACTGTGGTGTAACGCGAGTAGTCGTCAACCACCAGCAGGAAGTAGCGCTCCTGACCCTGTCCACGGACGCGGGCTGGGCCCCACACATCCATGTGAAGCGTCTGCAACGGGGCCTCTGTCGGAGGAAACTGGGAGGAGTGAGGGGCAGCACGCTGGCGCCCCTCGACACAGGGGACACAGGTGGGGCCAGGGCCCGGAGGGAGGGGAGGGAGAGACCGGGGAAGACCAGACACAAGGACTCGCGAGGCCATGCCTCTGAGCCGAAGCAGAGAGGGGTGGCCAAGGCGGTGGTGCCAGAGGAGGGTCTCGTGAGACAGACGACGGCACGAGCAGGGGGCAGACTCAGGACCAGACCTGGACGCTGCAGCAAACACCTGACCAGACGAAGTGACCCTACCAGACTCAGCACCTGGAGGAGAAGCAGTGGTCAGAGTGTACAGGCTCGACCCTGGCCGACGTGTAAACGTAGCCAGGTGGCGACCTGTATCCGCCTCCGTGCAGTGGGTCACCCGCTGACGAGCAGGGGTGAACTGGTGGACACCCGCATCCTGGAGGTCAGCACCACTCACCAAGTTCGTCGAGAACGAGGGGAGGTAAAGACCAGTCAGGGTGCCAGAGGGGGCCGCCGGACACGGGAGGACAGTGGAGAAGCGAGACAGGACAGGCCCCCCAGAGGGGTCAGCCAGGGACACCGCAACCGGCCGACTCAGCGGCGTGAGAGTGGTGCGGTCCCGAAAGAAGGAGCGAGACGCTCCAGAGTCAAGGGTGAAGGTGTGAGAGGCCGAAGCCGACACAGTACCTGAGAGGGCAGACTCACCAGCACCTGAGAGCACAGACGCACTGGCACCTAGAGCAGCAGCCTCACTAGTACCTGACGCGGCAGTACCAATGCCCGGGTCGGGCGGGAAACACCGGTAACAGTCATCCTCATCACTACCAATCGCAGCATACATAGCAGAGAGAATAGCATCAAAATCAAGATCATAAATAGCTACACCAGCCCTAGACAGCTCTCCCCAGCGGGGGATCTCAGCTGCCTCCGGAAACTGCTGACGCCAGGCGTCAGTCAGGCGGCCAAAGCAGCGGCGGGCAGTGTGGGCGCCTCCACACCTCTCCCCTGCACGGTCACCGGTGCGGAGAACGTAGGGGCAAGGACCAAGCGCACCACCACGCTGACGCTGCGAGTACCACTCACGGAGCTGCGGAGGGGCGGGGACGGTGCGAGAGCGCTGCTGCTGCTGTGGCTGCTGCTGCGGCTGCTGCTGCTGCTGCTGCTGGCGCTGACCACCCCCGGAGCTGCTCCGCTGGGACGAGCCACTCCGACCCCCGCCTCCACTGCCACCCCCGCCTCCACCGCCACCCCCGTCTCCACCTCCACCTCCCCCACCAGGACCGTCGCTCCCACCGCTCCCACCGCCTCCTCCGCTACCACCTCCGCCGCCACCTCCGCCTCCACCGCCGCCACCAGTACCTCCACTCCCGCCACCACCCCCACCGCCACCCCCACTCCCCCCGCCACCCCCACCGCCTCCTCCACCGCCCCCTCTAGCTCCACCCGCTCCCTTGCCCCCCTTGCCCTTGCCAGTGCGGCGTCTGCCGCTGGGGGCAGACGCCGCGCCGACCGACTCAAAACCACTGAGGTCGGCGGCAGCGGCAGAGGCGACAGAGGGCAGCAGGGGGGAAGGACCACACCCCTCAAAGATGGGGGTGCGAGGGTCACCCCGAGAGGCCCCTACAGCGACAATACTCTTCTCAGCCGCTAGCAGGGACTCCTCAAGGAGGTCGACAGTGAGAGTGGTGGGACAGACAGAGAGAAACTGGTCCCTAACGACACGAAGGGACTCAGGGAGACGGGTGACGAGAAAGTAGAGAGTGATGTACATGGGAGGAGGGTTCGCAGCGCGGAACTCAGCAGGAAGGGCAGCGCGGTAGCGGGTGTCACTAGCACGGAGGTGGGTAACGAGGTCAGCGACAGTGGGAAAGGAAGCGAGGTCAGGGAAGAGAAACGGTAGCATGAGGCGGCTAAGGGTAGCGGAGGAAGGGGAGGAGTAGCGTGCAACTACAGCGTCGTACAAGGCCTGAGCGGTCTTGCACTGACTAAAGTGGGCACGCTCAGAGGAAGGGAGGTGGCGACGCACAGCAAGACGTGCAGCAGCATCGCGGGTCGCCCACTTGGAGCGAACGGCAGAGTCAGCATCAGCAGGTGGGGCAGGGACAGCGCCAGAGACAAAGTCAAAGAGAGAGACCTCATCTATCGCATCACACAGTAAGTACAGCTGCAGGTCTTCAATCCAGACGGCAAAGTCAATGGCCCTCCCCTCAGCGTCAAAGGTAAGAACATTGGGGGTGGCCATGACAGCAGCTGAAAATCTCACCGGGCGGGGAGAGGCGGGTAGGTCAGCAGCAGAGGAACAGCAGCACGGCTCCGCAGGCGGCTCGGGCGGCGCGGGCGGCTCGGGCGGCACGGGCGGCTCGGCGGCGGCTCGGGCGGCGGCTCGGCGGCGGCTCGGCGGCGGCTCGGCGGCGGCTCGGCGGCGGCTCGGCGGCGGCTCGGCGGCGGCTCAGGCGGCGGCGGCTGCTGCTGGGCGGATCGGCGGGGCCGCGTAGCAGAGTGGCGGCGGGGCCGCGACCGAAGAGAGCGGCGGGGCCGCGTAGCAGAGGGCGGCGGGGCCGCGTAGCAGAGGGCGGCGGGGCCGCGTAGCAGAGGGCGGCGGGGCCGCTACCGAAGAGAGCGGCGGGGGCCGCGTAGCAGGGGGCGGCGGGGCCGCGTAGCAGAGGGCGGCGGGGCCGCGTAGCAGAGGGCGGCGGGGCCGCGATCGAAGGGCGGCGGGGCCGCGTAGCAGAGGGCGGCGGGGCCGCGTAGCAGAGGGCGGCGGGGCCGCGAGGCAGAGGGCGGCGGGGCCGCGTAGCCGAGGGCGGCGGGGCCTCGATCGAAAGGGCGGCGGCGGGGCCGCGTAGCAGAGGGCGGCGGGGCCGCGATCGAAGGGCGGCGGGGCCGCTAGGGAAGGGCGGCGTAGCCGCGAGGGGAAGGGCGGCGCAACGGTCCGCTAGGGGCGACATGACGGGTCGCTAAAAAAAAAAAAACGCGCCTCGGGGCGCGGTTCGGTGGGCCCTAGAAGCAGTCCCTAGGAGGGAACCTGCTCTGATTCCATGTGAAAACAAAGAACGAGAATGGAATGACTATGAACGAAGTGAGTACAAATAGGAAACCCTAATTGGGTTGTACCCCCTATGGGATACCCCACTATAGCCTACAGAAACAAGTAAGCTATAAGTTCTGACAGGGTCTGCCAGAGAGACTGCAACTGGCCGACCAAGCGGCGTGAGTGTGGTGCGGTCTTGAAAGAAGGAGCGAGAAGCCGCTGAGTCAAGGGTGAAGGTGAGGGAGGCCGAAGCCGACGCGGTACCTGAGAGCGCAGACTCACCAGCACCTGCGGAAGCAGACGCGCTAGCACCGAGAGCAGCAGCCTCGCTAGCACCAAGAGCAGCAGCGTCACCAGCACCTAGAGCAGTAGTCTCAATGCCCGGGTCGGGCGGAAAACACTGGTAACAGTCACCCTCCTCACTAATAGACACAACATACATAGCAGAGAGAATAGCATCAAAGTCAAGGTCAAAGATAGCTACCCCTGCCCTAGACAGCTCGCCCGAGCGAGGGATCTCAGTGGACTCTAGGAACTGGTGACGCCAAGCGTCCGCCAGGCGGCCAAAGCAGAGCTGGGTGGGGTGCACACCCCCACACTGCTCACCCGCATGGTCGCCGGTGCGCAGGACGTAGGTGGACGGACCGGTACCCCCACCCTGCTGGCGTGCAGCGTACCACTCACAGAGCTGCTGAGGGGACAGGGTCTCCCGACTGCGCTGCTGCTGCTGGCGGTGACCACCACTGGAGCCACTCCTCCGCGAAGACCCACGACCTCCTCCCCCTCCGCCTCCGCCACCGCCTCCTCCACCTCCGCCTCCTCCACCTCCGCCACCTCCACCTCCGCCACCTCCACCACCTCCGCTCCCACCGCTATCGCTGCCGCCGCCTCCGCTGCCGCCGCCGACACCTCCACCCCCGCCACCATTCCCTCCACCACCCCCCACCCCCTCCGCCGCCTCCACCGCCGCCTCCACCGCCCCCGCTAGCTCCTCCAGCGCCCCTGCCCCCCTTGCCCTTGCCAGGGCGGCGTCTCCCGCTAGGGGTAGACGCCGCACCGACCGACTCAAGCCCAACGAGGTCGGCCGCAGCAGCAGAGGCAACAGAGGGCAAAAGAGGGGAGGGGGAACACCCCTCAAAGATGGGGGTGCGCGGGTCACCACGAGAGGCTCCTACAGCAACTATACTCTTCTCCGCTGCTAAGAGGGCCTTCTCGAGGAGGTCAACAGTGAGAGTGGTGGGACAGACTGAAAGGAAGTGGTCCCTGACTACGCGAAGGGAGTCAGGGAGGCGGATGACGATGTAGTAGAGAGTGATGTACATGGGGGGGGGGTTCTTGGCGCAGAAGTCAGCAGGAAGCGCAGCGCGGTAGCGAGTGTCACTAGTGCGGAAGTGCGTAATGAGGTCAGCGACTGTGGGGAAGGCAGCAAGGTCAGGAAAGAGGTACGGTAGCATGAGGCAGCTCAGTGCAGCAGTGGCAGGGGAGAGTAGCGTGCAACTACATCGTCGTACAAGGTCTGAGCACTCTTGTACTGGCTAAAGTGTGCACGCTCAGAGGTAGGCAATTGGCGACGCATAGCAAGACGTGCAGCTGCATCGCGCGTGGCCCACGGTGAGCAAACAATGGCGTCAGCATCATCAGCAGGGGCACGAGAGGCGCCAGAGGTGAGGTCAAAGAGAGAGAGACCGTCCGCCCTATCGCACTGTAGGAAAAGCTGCAGGTCATCTATCCAGACGTCAAAATCAATGGCCCGACCCTCAGCGTCAAAAGCGAGGACACTAGGGGTGGCCATGACAGCAGTGGTCTAGTAGCGCGAGCAGTAGGGTAAGGGCAGTGCAGTGGCAGAGGCGCTGCTCTTACCAGACAGGGGCGGCTCGGGCGGCTCGGGGCGAATCAGCGGCTCGGGTGGCTCGGGCGGCTCAGCGACTCGGCGACTCAGCGGCTCGGGCGGCTCGGGCGGCAACCGCTGCTCGGCGACTCTGCGGTGCGGGCGGCTGGGCCGACTCGGTGGCTCGGGCGGGCGACGAGGCCAGGGCCGTAGGTAGGCGACGGGGCCGGGGCCGCAGGTAGGCGACGGGGCCAGGGCCGCAGGTAGGCGACGGGGCCGGGGCCGCAGGTAGGCGACGGGGCCGGGGCCGCAGGTAGGCGACAGGGCCGGGGCTGCAGGTAGGCGACGGGGCCGGGGTCGCAGGTAGGCGACGGGGCCAGGGGCCGAGGTCGCAGGTAGGCGACGGGGCCGGGGAAGGGGCCAGGGTCGCTGGTAGGTGACAGAGCCGCAGGGCGGCTGATCAGGGCCGGGAAAGGGCGGCGCGAGGGCCGCGGGGGGTAGGCGATGGGGCCGCGGGGCGGCAGATCGGGGCCGGGAAGGGCGGCGCCGGGGCCGTAGGGCTAGGCGACGGGGCCGTTAGGGCGACGGGGCCGCTAGGGCGACGGATCGGGGCCGCTAGGGCGGCGGGACACAGCCGCTAGGGCGGCTCGACGGGAGCAGAGAGAGGAGCGCGACTCGGACTGAGTGCGCTCCGGGCAGGAATTTTTTTTTTTCGACTTGGTGGGCCCTAGGAACAGTTCCCACGAGGGAACCTGCTCGATACCATGAGAAGACTGAAACGAGAATGGAATGACTAAGTGAAAGTTTGGTACAAATATGAACCCCCAGAAAGCTGTACCCCATATGTGCTACCCCACTATAGCCTACAATAGCTATGTCATATAAATCTGACACCACATGGCATTTTCGTGAGGGCGATGAAGTTCGAGGCCGATACTCACATTCGCGCCTCAGGCAGTGATGCTAAAAGGACCAGCAAAACACCCACATTGACTAATTAAAAAAACACTAACACTAAAATATGCCATATGTAAAGACCCGGGTATTATGTATTTTTTTCCTATGAGGAGACCCCCCCCATTTTTTTCCCTGTATTTTTAGCTATACCCTAGGGTGTTATATCCGGGAGAATACGGTATTGATACAATCTGAACCGTCTTATAGGATCGTCTCAGGTTGATCGCACTGTAGTGTAGCAGCGGAAGTTTGATGAGTAATGTCGGGTGTCAGTAGAAGGAGATATGAATCTCGACAGAAGTGATTAACACAATGCGGTACAGGGGTTTATATAGGAATACAGTGGAATACGAAAGGTCCTAGCTAGCCTATGAAGAATGAGGAATGATGGAACTATGAAAGAGTTGGGTACAAGTACTAACCCTAATTGGGTCGTACCCCTTATGGGCTACCCCACTACAGCCTACACAAATGTACAAGCTATAATGTTCTGACACACCCCCATAGGCAAAGTGGGGGAGAACAAGTGGTCACAAGACCAGTCAAGCAAAGCAAAGCAAGCTTAGGGTGGAACACAAAGTCACCACACAGTCCGAGCACAAGAGTAAGGCCACAAGGCCAGTTCACATGCAAGTCATATATATAAAGGTAAACAAGCAAGTGCAGGTATACAAAGAGTACAGTACAAACAAGATCAAGAAATGAGCAAGTGAGGCCAGGTAGGCACAAGACCTAGCAAAGTAGAGAAGCGCTGATGATCACAAGGCGGAAGGGCCTTGGTGAAGATATCAGCAGTGTTGGCCTCAGAGGCCACGTAGGTGAGGCGGAGCTGACCAAGCTGCTGCAGCTCACGAGCCAGGAAGTAGCGTAGAGCAATGCGCTTCGTTCTGTGCTCCAGTCTGTGCTCCCGACACAAGGCCAGCATGGCCTTGTTGTCTACGTACAGAACTGGAGGAGAACGAGGCTGCTCTCCTAGGTCAGTCAGCAGGTAGGTGAGCCAGCGAAGCTCCTGTGCATCCATGGCCCCTGCGTAGATCTCAGCCTCACAGCTGGAGCTGAGCACACATAGCGCAACACCCTCTTCGCTGCAGCCATGTGCTCTGGTCGGTGTCTCCCAGGAGCAACATAGCGTGCCAAGATGCTAACAGGGTATGCAAGGTCAGGTCGTGTACAGGTCATCAGGTACATGAGGCACCCAAAATTTCAAGAACAAGGGCTTAGCGCGTGCAAAATTTCAAGATCAAAGGCCTAGCGTGTGCAAAATTTCAAAACAAGGGCCTAGCGTGTGCAAAATTTCAAGAACAAGGGCCTAGCATGTGCAAAATTTCAAAAACAAGGGCCTACCGTGTGCACAATTGCAAGAACAAGGGCCTAGCGTGTGCAAAATTTCAAGAAGAAAAGCCTAGCGCGTGCAAAATCGCAAGAACAAGGGCATAGCGTGTGCAAAATTGCAAGAACAAGGGCCTAGCGTGTGCAAAATTGCAAGAACAAGGGCCAAGCGAGTGCAAAATTGCAAAAACAAGGGCCGAGCGTGTGCAAAATTGCAAGAACAAGGGCATAGCGTGTGTAAAATTGCAAGAACAAGGGCCTAGCGTGTGCAAAATTGCAAGAACAAGGGCCTACCGAGTGCAAAATTTCAAGAGCAAGGGCCTAACGTGTGCAAAATTTCAAGAACAAGGGCCTAGCGTGTGCAAAATAACAAGAACAAGGGCATAGCATGTGCAAAATTGCAAGAACAAGAGCATAGCGTGTGCAAAATTGCAAGAACAGGTGCCTAGAGTGTACAAAATTGCAAGAACAAGGGCATAGCGTGTGCAAAATTGCAAGAACAAGGGCCTAGCGTGTGCAAAATTGCAAGAACAAGGGCATAGCGTGTGCAAAATTGCAAGAACAAGGGCCTAGCGTGTGCAAAATTGCAAGAACAAGGGCCTAGCGTGTGAAAAATTTCAAGAACAAGGGCCTAGCGTGTGCAAAATTGCAAGAACAAGGGCCTAGCGTATGCAAAATTTCAAGAACAAGGGCCTAGCGTGTGCAAAATTGCAAGAACAAGGGCCTAGCGAGTGAAAAATTTCAAGAACAAGGGCCTAGCGTGTGCAAAATTTCAAGAACAAGGGCCTAGCGCGTGCAAAATTTCAAGAACAAGTGCCTAGCGTGTGCAAAATTTCGAGAACAAGGGCCTAGCATGTGCAAAATTTCAAGAACAAGGGCATAGCGTGTGCAAAATTGCAAGAACAAGGGCCTAGCGTGTGCAAAGTTGCAAGAACAAGGGCCTAGCGTGTGCAAAATTGCAAGAACAAGGGCCTAGCGTGTGCAAAATTGCAAGAACAAGGGCCTAGCGTGTGCAAAATAGCAAGAACAAGGGCCTAGCGAGTGCAAAATTGCAAGAACAAGGGCCTAGCGTGTGCAAAATTGCAAGAACAAGGGCCTAGCGTGTGCAAAATTCCAAGAACAAGGGCCTAGCGTGTGCAAAATTGCAAGAACAAGGGCCTAGCGAGTGCAAAATTGCAAAAATAAGGGCTAGCGTGTGCAAAGTTTCAAGAACAAGGGCCTAGCGTTTGCAAAATTGCAAGAACAAGGGCCAAGCGTGTGCGAAATTTCAATAACAAGGGCCTAGAGCGTGCAAAATTTCAGGAACAAGGGCCTAGCGTGTGCAAAATTGCAAAAACAAGTGCCTAGCGTGTGCAAAATTGCAAGAACAAGGGCCTAGCGTATGCAAAATAGCAAGAACAAGGGCCTAGCGTGTGCACAATTGCAAGAACAAGGGCCTAGCGTGTGCAAAATTGCAAGAACAAGGGCCTAGCGTGTGCAAAATTGCAAGAGCAAGGGCCTAGCGTGTGCAAAATTTCAAGAACAAGGGCCTAGCGTGTGCAAAATTGCAAGAACAAGGGCCTAGCGTGTGCAAAATTGCAAGAACAAGGGCCTAGCTTGTGCAAAATTGCAAGAACAAGGGCCTAGCGTGTGAAAAATTTCAAGAACAAGGGCCTAGCGTGTGCAAAATTGCAAGAACAAGGGCCTAGCGTGTGCAAAATTTCAAAAACAAGGGCCTAGCTTGTGCAAAATTGCAAGAACAAGGGCCTAGCGTGTGCAAAATTCCAAGAACAAGGGCCTAGCGTGTGCAAAATTGCAAGAACAAGGGCCTAGCGAGTGCAAAATTGCAAGAACAAGGGCTAGCGTGTGCAAAATTTCAAGAACAAGGGCCTAGCGTGTGCAAAATAGCAAGAACAAGGGCCTAGCGTGTGCAAAGTTGCAAGAACAAGGGCATAGCGTGTGCACAATTGCAAGAACAAGGGCCTAGCGTGTGCAAAATTGCAAGAACAAGGGCCTAGCGTGTGCAAAATTGCAAGAACAAGGGCCTAGCGAGTGCACAATTGCAAGAACAAGGGCCTAGCGTCTGCAAAATTTCAAGAACAAGGGCCTAGCGCGTGCAAAATTGCAAGAACAAGGGCATAGAGTCTGCAAAATTGCAAGAACAAGGGCCTAGCGCATGCAAAATTGCAAGAACAAGGGCATAGCGTGTGCAAAATTGCAAGAACAAGGGCCTAGCGTGTGCAAAATTGCAAGAACAAGGGCCTAGCGTGTGCAAAATTTCAAGAACAAGGGCCTAGCGTGTGCAAAATTGCAAGAACAAGGGTATAGCGTGTGCAAAATTGCAAGAAAAAAGGCCTAGCATGTGCAAAATTGCAAGAACAAGGGCCTAGCTTGTGCAAAATTGCAAGAACAAGGGCCAAGCAAGTGCAAAATTACAAGAGCAAGGGCCTAGCATGTGCAAAATGTCAAGAACAAGGGCCTAGCAAGTGCAAAATTGCAAGAACAAGGACCTAGCGTGTGCAAAATTTCAAGAACAAGGGCATAGCGTGTGCAAAATTGCAAGAACAAGGGCATAGCGTGTGCAAAATTGCAAGAACAGGGGCCTAGCGTGTGCAAAATTGCAAGAACAAGGGCCCAGCGTGTGCAAAATTGCAAGAGCAAGGGCCTAGCGTGTGCAAAATCTCAAGAACAAGGGCCTAGCATGTGCAAAATAACAAAAAAAGGGCATAGCGTGTGCAAAATTGCAAGATCAAGAGCATAGCGTGTCCAAAATTGCAAAACAGGGGCCTAGCGTGTGCAAAATTGCAAGAACAAGGCATAGCGTGTGCAAAATTGAAAGAACAAGGGCCTAGCGTGTACAAAATTGCAAGAACAAGGGCCTAGCGAGTGCGAAATTGCAAGAACAAGGGCCTAGCGTGTGCAAAATTGCAAGAACAAGGGTCTAGCGTGTGCAAAATTTCAAGAACAAGGGCCTAGCATGTGCAAAGTTGCAAGAACAATGGCATAGAGTGTGCAAAATTGCAAGAACAAGGGCCTAGCACATGCAAAAGTGCAAGAACAAGGGCCTAGCGTGTGCAAAAATTGCAAGAACAAGGGCCCAGCGTGTGCAAAATTTCAAGAACAAGGGCCTAGTGTGTGCAAAATTTAAAGAACAAGGGCCTAGCTTGTGCAAAATATCAAGAACAATGGCCTAGCGTGTGCAAAATAGCAAGAACAAGGGCCTAGCATGTGCAAGATTGCAAGAACAAGGGCCCAGCGTGTGCAAAATTTCAAGAACAAGGGCCTACCGTGTGCAAAATTGCAAGAACAAGGGCCTAACGAGTGCAAAATAGCAAGAACAAGGGCCTAGCGTGAGCAATAGTTCAAGAACAAGGGCCTAGCGTGTGCAAAATTGAAAGAACAAGGGCCCAGCATGTGCAAAATTTCAAGAACAAGGGCCTAGTGCGTGCAAAATTTGAAGAACAAGGGCCTAGTGTGTGCAAAATTTAAAGAACAAGGGCCTAGCTTGCGCAAAATAGCAAGAACAAGGGCCTAGCGTGTGCAAAATAGCAAGAACAAGGGCCTAGCGTGCGCAAGATTGCAAGAACAAGGGCCCAGCGTGTGCAAAATTTCAAGAACAAGGGCCTAGCGTGTGCAAAATTGCAAGAACAAGGGCCTAACGAGTGCAAAATTGCAAGAACAAGGGCCTAGCGTGAGCAAAATTTCAAGAACAAGGGCCTAGCGTGTGCAAAATTGAAAGAACAAGGGACCAGCATGTGCAAAATTTCAAGAACAAGGGCCTAGTGCATGCAAAATTTGAAGAACAAGGGCCTAGCGTGTGCAAAATAGCAAGAACAAGGGCCTAGCGTGTGCGAATTTGCAAGAACAAGGGCCTACCGTGTGCAAAACTGCAAGAACAAGGGACCAGCATGTGCAAAATTGCAAGAACAGGGGCCTAGCATGTGCAAAATTGCAAGAACAAGGGCCTAGGGGGCGCAAAATTGGAAGAACAAGGGCCTAGCGTGTGCAAAATTCCAAGAACAAGGGCCTAGCTTGCGCAAAATTTCAAGAACAAGGGCCTAGCGTGTTCGAAACAGCAAGAACAGGGGCCTAGCGTGTGAAAAATTGCAAGAACAAGGGCCTAGCGTGTGCAAAATTGCAAGAACAAGGGTCTAGCGTGTGCAACATTTCAAAAACAAGGGCCCAGCGTGTGCAAAATAGCAAGAACAAGGGCCTAGCGTGTGCCAAGTTGCAAGAACAATGGCATAGCGTGTGCAAAATTGCAAGAACAAGGGCCTAGCATGTGCAAAATTGCAAGAACAAGGGCCTAGTGAGTGCAAAATTGCAAGAACAAGGGCCTAGCATGAGCAAATTTCAAGAACAAGGGCCTAGCGTGTGCAAAATTGCAAGAACGAAGGCCCAGCGTGTGCAAATTTTCAAGAACAAGGGCCTAGTGTGTGCAAATTTTAAAGAACAAGGGCCTAGCTTGTGCAAAATAGCAAGAACAAGGGCCCAGCGTGTGCAAAATTTCAAGAACAAGGGCTTAGCGGGTGGGAAATAGCAAGAACAAGGGCCTAGCGTGTGCAAAATTGCAAGAACAAGGGCCTAGCGTGTGCAATATTGCAAGAACAGGGGCCTAGAGTGTGCAAAATTGCAAGAACAAGGGCCTAGCGAGCGCAAAATTGCAAGAACTGTCAACGGGAGCATTGTAAGGCCCCGTCCTCGCTTGGGCGGAGCCAACCTTGTGGTCGGATGTGCGGGGGTTGCAGCCGACCTGCAGCAGTGGGCACGGGGGCCACTGCAAGGGCGCCGAGCAGGAGGACGCCGCCCTGGATGCCTGGTTGGCGTCCCGGACGCCTGGACGGCGTCATGGGAGGCTGGACGCCGAGCTGGGCGTCGCCACGACCACCCGGGCGCCTGGTCGACGTCGTGGGCGTCTGCACGGCGTCCGGGGGTCCGGACGCCGACCTGGGCGTCGGGCCCCGACACCGACCTGGGTGTCTAGTCGGCGTCCTGGGAGGAGGGACGCCGCTCTGGAGGTTTTGGTCGGCGTCCTGGGCGTCTGGACGCCGACCTAGGGGTTCGGAAGGCGTTCTGGGCGCGCCTGGACGCCGGACTGGGGACGCCGGACATGCGTGGCCGGCTACGGACTGCGTGAGCCGACCAGGCGTGGTTGCCCGGTCGATCGGGATACCCGGGCGACGTGCGCGAGTGTCGCCAGGGTGGAGACTGCGAAGCCGACCTCGGGGGTGGTATCCCGAGGTCGACGTGGCTGGTGGGCACAGTCGCTGGCGTGGAGTCTGCCAGGCGTCTGCGTTGTGCACATGACAGGGAAGTGCGCACCAACCAGCTGCGCGCACCTGCGAAGCAGGTGCACCGTTGTCCTGCGCGTGCAATGCTGTGCAGCCGACTTGCTGCAGCGCTGGCACACCGTGGACTTGCAATGTTGGCGAACCGCTACTCTGCTACGCTGGAGCAGTGCGAGCGCTGCTGCACTGGAGTGCGGTCGACCGTGCCGGCTGGAGGTCGACCAACAGCCTAGCTAGCTCTGATGTAGTCAATGTTGCCAATGTTGTTGCGATCATTGTTGTTCTGAACTTTTCCTAGTGAAACTCTTGCCAACTTTCCCCGTGAACTAGCAAGAAGCGTGGACACAAGGAAACGACTAAGTGAACGAACGCAGAGATCACACGAGCTCACGTGCCTAGCCCGTAGTCTAGCTCCCGTTGCAGCAGTCATCTCCGCATGGTGCGGTGAGCGTGGACGACACCGCGTCGTAGTTCAGTCTAGCCGACTTAGCACATACCGATCGTGTTCGTAGACCGGCAGCCGTGCAGTCACTAGCGTGCGCGTAGGCGACGCCGAGGTGATGGACACCCTGGAGGGACGGCTGGAGGATGCGAGGAGACGCCATGAGGCCCAGGAGTATGGGACGATACCCTGGGTAGTCGTCGAAGCCGGACTCCGCTCCGTGTGGGCGGCGGAGCACCCCCCTTCTCGACCTGCCTCTCCTCGGCCGGTGAACAACGACGGCGGCGTCGACGTGGGCGTCGACGCCGGTGGAGGACAGGTCGGCAGCAGTGCGGGAGGCACGTCGAGGCAGAGAGGTGTGATACACGCCGGTGAAGTTGGCGGCGTTCAGGCGCGAGGGATGCAGTCGTTGGCGGCTGCAGGCTCCTCGCATGGCGACGCTGGTGGGCGTCGAAGTGGGCTGTCGCCGATGTCGGCGTCCCAGATGACGGCAGGTGGGATTGCGCCGAGCTACGGCTACTTCAAGTTTATGCCGGACAGGATCTCGGTCACCCCTCTGCTGGTCGGTCGACCCAACATACTCACCTGGAAGGAAGCCATCGAGCCCCAGCTGGAGATGGCCGGGCTGATCAGCTTCGCCCAAGGGACCGTGGCGACGCCGGGGAAGCACCAACCCGACTTGCGGACGGAGTTTCGCGCCGTGCAGCTGTTGACCTTCACGGTCATCTCGCGGTGCTGCTCGCCGGGCGTGCAGATCGCCTTGAAGTGGTGCCGGGAGTACATCGACGCAGGCCACCGGGCGTGGCACTTCATTGAGTCGACGTACCAGGTCACCGATGACCTGTTCATCGCCCAGCTGGAGGGACAGCTGACGCACCTGCGTATGGGTGACGAGGAGACAGCGACTGACTACTGCAACCGAGCCCGGCGAATTCTCGCCACTATCAGGATGGCCGGCGCGCAGTACTCCACGGCGTCGTACATCACCCATGTCATGCAGGGTCTCTCTAGCAGCTACAACCTGCTGAAGCGGCTGTCCATGGTGCCGAGCACGAGGGCGACGCTCAACGAGGACAACCTGATCTCGTACATCCTGCAGGACGAGGCGATGCAGGAGGCTGAGCGGTCACAGGAACTCTTGGCGCAGGCAAACTTCGTCGCCCCGGCAAAGCAAGGAGGCCGACCAAGACAGCGTGGACAGTCTGGTGGTGGTGGTGGTATCAGTGGCTGGAAGTCGGCCAAGGAGGTCGACAAGAAGAAGTCGACCAAGGACAGGGGTCGGGGAGGAGGAGATCGACGTCGGGAGTGCTGGCTGTGCGGCGACCCTGACCATCTCTCCTTCGAGTGTCCCAACCGCAGTGACTCCGACGACGACGACGCTAAGGGAGGCCGTGGGAGGTCTGGCGGTCGTCCTCGTCGTGGAGGAAACCAGCCGCGCAAGGAGAAGCAGTCGACCAAGACATCGACTTTGGCTAAGGACGCCGACTCCGCTGCAGGCAGCAAGGGGCGAGAAGACAAGACGGCGTCGTGCTCGCTGGTCGGCGTCGTGGAGCCGACCATCTCTCTGGCACCGGAGGCCGGAGAGGACTTCCACGCGGTGACGGCAGCTGTGCAGGCGAACCCGACGGTGGTCCTGCTCGACAGCGGTTGCTCTCACCACCTGATGGGAACGAAGGAAGCCTTCGTCGACCTACAACCGAGTGGCTCCATCAAGCACGTGCGCGGCTTCAATGGGGCGCTGCAGGACGTTCAGGGCCGTGGCACCGTCTCCCTGCAAGGAGAGGCCGGGAAGGAGGTGCTCATCCCTGACGTGCTGTACGTCCCGGGTGTGCGGGCCAACCTGCTGTCGGCCGGCCAGCTAAAGGAACACGGCGTGAAGCTGCAGGAGGACGGAGACGGCATGCTGCTCGTCTCGGCAGCAGGGGAGGTGCTCGGGCGGGCGACGTACTCCGGGCGAGTCCTCTGCACCGACCTGCGTCCCTGCGCGATGAGGTCGACGCCGCCCACGACGAAGGTTGTGGCTCTGCGGGCGATCGTCTCGAAGACGAAGTCGACGCCAGACCGGATGCATGCGAGGCTTGCGCACGTCGGCATGGACACCATACGGAGCTCGGCGAAGAACGAGGTCGCCATTGGGCTGGACCTCAAGTCGGCGACGGACGCCGACTCCCCGTGTGTCTCGTGCATCGGCAGGAAATTGGCGCGGCACACCTTCCCCGACCAAGGCTCCAACGCCGACGACGTGCTGGCCGTTGTGCACATCGACCTGTGCGGGCCGTTCCGCGTGACTGCCAAGGATGGCAGCCTGTACTTCTTGCTGCTGAAGGACCGCAAGACCCGCTACGTGTGGGTGAAGCCGGTCGCCAAGAAGTCAGATGCTTTGTCGGCGTTCGTACAGTGGCTGGCGGTGGCTGAGCGGCAGACAAAGAAGCCGGTGTTGATGCTGCGATCTGACCGGGGAGGGGAGTTCCTCGGGAAGCAGTTCACCGACTTCGTGAACGGCAAGGGGATCGTCCACGACCTGACCTGCCCATACACCCCGCAGCAGAACGGCATGGCGGAGCGGGAGATGAGGACGGTGGTGGAGTCGGTGCGGACAATGTTGCTGCACATGGGTGTGCAGCACCACTGGTGGCACCTCGCTCTGCGGCAGGCCGTCTGGGTCCGCAACTGCCTTGAGAGGTCGACGCTGCCGCCGGGGACGACGCCGTACCAGCTGCTGACCGGGAAGAAGCCCGACTTGTCGCTGGCGCGGGTGTGGGGCTGCATGGCGCAGTTCCTTGTCCCTGAGCAGCAGCGTGGTGGGAAGCTGAAGCTGAAGGCCAGGTGGGGCCTGCACCTTGGCGTGTCGGCGGCGAGCAAGGGCTGGGAGCTCCTCGACGTCGACACCAACCGCCTGGTCACCACGTCGGACGTGGTGTTCTACGAGGAGATGTCGCTGGCCGAGTGGAGGACGGAGCATGGGCCGGTGTCCGGCCGCTCGTTGTCCACCCCGCCCTCTGACACCTCGTCGGCGACGCTGCCGCTGCTTGCCGAGGTCAGTGAGCTTGCTACTGAGGACGTCGAGGACGTCCGCTCCCCTACCCCTCCCCCTCCGTCTCCTGCCCCTCCCCTTGTGGCCGTCCTGCGTGGGCTGACCTCGGTGTCGGCCTCCGGCGATGAGGGGAGTAGTGGGCCGTCGCCTTCGGCCAAGTGCATCGCCGGTGGCCGACGTGACGAGCGGCAAATCGACGTGGGATTGCAGTCAACGCCGACAAGGGAGGAGCAAGTCGAGGAGCAGCAGCCGATAGGGGAGCAGGCAGCCGTGAATCCGACTATGGAGCAGTCCGCAACCGGGGAGAAGTCGGCTGGGAGGCCGACCACAGTGGAGCAGTCAGCTGGGACGCCGGTTGAGGAGCAGCAGGACGCCGAGGGCAGCGACGACAGCGACGATGGAGGGGACGCCGAGGAGGTCCAGCAGGGACCACGGCGTTCAGGCCGACTTCGGAGGCCGCCTGACTTCTTCGTCCCCGCTGCCTTCACCACAATGTATGACGTGGACGATGACGACGACCTGCTGTACGACGACGCCGAGGAGGATGAGGAGTTTCCGGAGCTCGACCCCGACATGCTAGCCGACCCCGAGCACCGTTGGGACATCTCGACGATGACGGTGAAGGAGGCGTTGGCGAGCTGGAAGGGCCCGGCGGTGAAGGCCGCCATGGAGGAGGAGATTCGCAGCCTCATCAACATGGGCACTTGGGAGCTGGTCGAACGCCCGCCGGGGGTGAACGTCATGAAGAGCCGGTGGGTGATGACGACGAAGTACCACATCGACGACACCGTCGAGCGAGAGAAGGCGAGGCTGGTCGTGAAGGGCTTCACCCAGGTGTACGGCGCCGACTACGACAAGACGTACTCGCCGGTGAGCAGCTACGTCACGTTGAGGATCTTCCTCAGCATCGTCGCTGTCCTCAACCTCAACCTGATACAGCTCGACATGAAGAATGCCTTCCTGCACAGCAAGCTCGATCGGGTGCTGTACATGTCCCAGCCGGACTACTTCAACGATGGAACCGGCCGGGTATGTAAGCTGCTGAAGAGCCTGTACGGGCTGAAGCAGTCGCCGCTGTTGTGGTACTTGGCGCTCAACGATGTGCTGATCGGCGCCGGATGGAAGAAGAGCCAGGTCGACGAGGCTCTCTACTTCAAGGTCGGCGAAGGTGGAGTGGCCTGCTGGGTGCTGGTCTATGTCGACGACCTGCTTGCCGCCAGCAGCAGGGCCATGATGCTGAAGGAGCTGCTGGAAGCCGCCTTCGAGCTGCGCGAGATCTCGCCGGTGCAGAAGTACCTCGGGCTGGAGATCGTGCGCGACAGGATGGCGGGGAAGCTGTGGCTGCATCAGCAGGGCTACGCCGACAAGCTGCGTAGGCGCTTCATCGACAAGGAGCAGACCGGGCGCACCCCGAAGACACCGGTCTCGGTCGGCGCCTATGACGAGCTCACCTTTGATGACGAGGAGGCGCAGGAACGGCAGGAGGAGGAGTACCGGCAGAAGGTCGGCTCGCTGCAGTTCGCGGCGACGACGACAAGGCCGGACATCGCCTTCGCCTGCAGCAAGCTGGGGAGCGGCCTCACGGTGAGGAGCGACCAGCACTGGCGCGAGGTCGACCGCTGCCTCGCCTACCTCGCCAACACACGTGGCACCGCCCTGGAGTTCGGCGGTGGACCTGAGTCACTGGAGCTGGTCGGCTACGTGGACGCCGACGACGCTGGTGACAAGCAGAACAGGACGAGCACGGGCGGCTACGTGTTCGTCTACGGAGGGGCTGCAGTCTCCTGGTCGAGCCAGCGCATCAAGTGCGCGACGTTTTAGTCGACCGAGTCGGAGTACGTGGCAGCCACTGAAGCTGGCAAGGAGGGACGCCGCCTTCGCTTCCTCCTCGCCGAGTTCCGACAGCTAGAAGCCGGAAAGCCGACTTTCCTGCGAGTGGACAACAAGTCGGCTATCAGGGTCGTCGAGGGCATGGGGTTGACAGGCAACCTCAAGCACATGGAGTGGCGACAGGCCTGGCTGCAGCACATGGTGAAGCGCGGGAAGTTCTCGCTGCAGTACATCCCAACCGCTGAGCAGCCGGCCGATTTCCTGACGAAGGCGCTGCACTATCCGGCCTTCAACCGGTGCTCCGTCGCAATCGGCCAGGTGCGCTTGGCCGACGTGGGCGACGGCGACAACGACGTGCAGCAGTAGGTGCCATGCCCTCTTGCATGGCTGGTGCGGTGACCGGCGTGCTGTGTGTTGGGTGCACGCCGTCGGGCTATTCTCGGAGCTGTACTGCCGTGTGGGCTAGGGGCCCAAGCGTGAACGCGGCAGGGGAGTGTCAACGGGAGCATTGTAAGGCCCCGTCCTCGCTTGGGCGGAGCCAACCTTGTGGTCGGATGTGCGGGGGTTGCAGCCGACCTGCAGCAGTGGGCACGGGGGCCACTGCAAGGCCGCCGAGCAGGAGGACGCCGCCGTGGATGCCTGGTTGGCGTCCCGGACGCCTGGACGGCGTCATGGGAGGCTGGACGCCGAGCTGGGCGTCGCCACGACCACCCGGGCGCCTGGTCGACGTCGTGGGCGTCTGCACGGCGTCCGGGGGTCCGGACGCCGACCTGGGCGTCGGGCCCCGACACCGACCTGGGTGTCTAGTCGGCGTCCTGGGAGGAGGGACGCCGCTCTGGAGGTTTTGGTCGGCGTCCTGGGCGTCTGGACGCCGACCTAGGGGTTCGGAAGGCGTTCTGGGCGCGCCTGGACGCCGGACTGGGGACGCCGGACATGCGTGACCGGCTACGGACTGCGTGAGCCGACCAGGCGTGGTTGCCCGGTCGATCGGGATACCCGGGCAACGTGCGCGAGTGTCGCCAGGGTGGAGACTGCGAAGCCGACCTCGGGGGTGGTATCCCGAGGTCGACGTGGCTGGTGGGCACAGTCGCTGGCGTGGAGTCTGCTAGGCGTCTGCGTTGTGCACATGACAGGGAAGTGCGCACCAACCAGCTGCGCGCACCTGCGAAGCAGGTGCACCGTTGTCCTGCGGGTGCAACGCTGTGCAGCCGACTTGCTGCAGCGCTGGCACACCGTGGACTTGCAATGTTGGCGAACCGCTACTCTGCTACGCTGGAGCAGTGCGAGCGCTGCTGCGCTGGAGTGCGGTCGACCGTGCTGCGCTGGAGGTCGACCAGCAGCCTAGCTAGCTCTGATGTAGTCAATGTTGCCAATGTTGTTGCGATCATTGTTGTTCTGAACATTTCCAAGTGAAACTCTTGCCAACTTTCCCCGTGAACTAGCAAGAAGCGTGGACACAAAGAAACGACTAAGTGAATGAACGCAGAGATCACATGAGCTCACGTGCCTAGCCCGTAGTCTAGCTCCCGTTGCAGCAGTTATCTCCGCAAGAACAAGGGCCTAGTGTGTGCAAAATTTCAAGATCAAGGGCCTAGCATGAGCAAAATTTGAAGAACAAGGGCCTAGCGTGTGCAAAATAGCAAGAACAAGAGCATAGCGTGTGCAAAATTGCACGAACAAGGGCCTAGCATGTGCAAAATTACAAGAACAAGGGCAAAGTGTGTGCAGAATTGAAAGAACAAGGCCCTGCGTGTGCGAAATTGCAAGAACAAGGGCATAGCGTGTGTAAAATTGCAAGAACAAGGGCCTAGCGTGTGCAAAATTGCAAGAACAAGGGCCTAGCGAGTGCAAAATTGCAAGAGCAAGGGCCTAGCGTGTGCAAAATTTCAAGAACAAGGGCCTAGCGTGTGCAAATTTGCAAGAACAAGGGCATAGCGTGTGCAATATTGCAAGAACAGGGGCCTAGCGTGTGCAAAATTGCAAGAACAAGGGCTTAGCGAGCGCAAAATTGCAAGAACAAAGGCCTAGCGTGTGCAAAATTTCAAGAACAAGGGCCTAGTGTGTGCAAAATAGCAAGAACAAGGGCCTAGGGAGCGTTAAATTGCAAGAACAAGGGCCTAGCATGTGCAAAATTTCAAGAACAAGGGCCTAGCATGTGCAAAATTTCAAGAACAAGGGCCTAGTGTGTGCAAAATAGCAAGAACAAGGGCATAGTGTGTGCGAAATTGCAAGAACAAGGGCCTAGCATGTGCAAAATTGAAAGAACAAGGGCGTAGTGTGTGCACAATTGCAAGAACAAGGGCCTAGCGTGTGCAAAATTGCAAGAACAAGGGCATAGCGTGTGTAAAATTGCAAGAACAAGGGCCTAGCGTGTGCAAAATTGCAAGAACAAGGGCCTAGCGAGCGCAAAATTGCAAGAGCAAGGGCCTAGCGTGTGCAAAATTTCTAGAACAAGGGCCTAGCGTGTGCAAAATAGCAAGAACAAGGGCCTAGCGTGTACAAAATTGCAAGAACAAGGGCCTAGCGAGCGCAAAATTGCAAGAACAAGGGCCTAGCGAGTGCAAAATTGCAAGAGCAAGGGCCTAGCGTGTGCAAAATTTCAAGAACAAGGGCCTAGCGTGTGCAAAGTTGCAAGAACAAGGGCATAGCGTGTGCAATATTGCAAGAACAGGGGCCTAGCGTGTGCAAAATTGCAAGAACAAGGGCCTAGCGAGCGCGAAATTGCAAGAACAAAGGCCTAGCGTGTGCAAAATTTCAAGAACAAGGGCCTAGTGTGTGAAAAATAGCAAGAACAAGGGCCTAGCGAGCGCAAAATTGCAAGAACAAGGGCCTAGCGTGTGCAAGATTTCAAGAACAAGGGCCTAGCATGTGCAAAAGTTCAAGAACAAGGGCCTAGCGTGTGCAAAATTGCAAGAACAAGGGCATAGTGTGTGCGAAATTGCAAGAAGAAGGGCCTAGCATGTGCAAAATTGAAAGAACAAGGGCGTAGTGTGTGCACAATTGCAAGAACAAGGGCCTAGCGTGTGCAAAATTGCAAGAACAAGGGCATAGCGTGTGCAACATTTCAAGAACAAGGGCCTAGCGTGTGCAAAATAGCAAGAACAAGGGCCTAGCGTGTGCAGAATTGCAAGAACAAGGGCTTAGCGAGCGCAAAATTGCAAGACCAAAGGCCTAGCGTGTTCAAAATTTCATGAACAAGGGCCTAGTGTGTGCAAAATAGCAAGAACAAGGGCCTAGCGAGCGCAAAATTGCAAGAACAACGGCCTAGCATGTGCAAAATTTCAAGAACAAGGGCCTAGCATGTGCAAAATTTCAAGAACAAGGGCCTAGTGTGTGCAAAATAGCAAGAACAAGGGCATAGTGTGTGCAAAATTGCAAGAACAAGGGCCTAGCATGTGCAAAATTGAAAGAACAAGGGCGTAGTGTGTGCACAATTGCAAGAACAAGGGCCTAGCGTGTGCAAAATTGCGAGAACAAGGGCATAGCGTGTGTAAAATTGCAAGAACAAAGGCCTAGCGTGTGCAAAATTGCAAGAACAAGGGCCTAGCGAGTTCAAAATTGCAAGAGCAAGGGCCTAGCGTGTGCAAAATTTCAAGAACAAGGGCCTAGCGTGTGCAAAATTGCAAGAACAAGGGCATAGCGTGTGCAATATTGCAAGAACAGGGGCCTAGCGTGTGCAAAATTGCAAGAACAAGGGCCTAGCGAGTGTGCAAAATTGCAAGAGCAAGTTCCTAGCGTGTGCAGAATTTCAAGAACAAGGGCCTAGTGTGTGCAAAATAGCAAGAACAAGGGCCTAGCGTGTGCAAAATTGAAAGAACAAGGGCGTATCGTGTGCAATATTGCAAGAACAGGGGCCTAGCGTGTGCAAAATTGCAAGAACAAGGGCCTAGCGAGTGCAAAATTGCAAGAGCAAGGGCCTAGCGTGTGCAAAATTTCAAGAACAAGGGCCTAGTGTGTGAAAAATAGCAAGAACAAGGGCATAGTGTGTGCAAAATTGCAAGAACAAGGGCATAGCGTGTGCAATATTGCAAGAAAAGGGGCCTAGCGTGTGCAAAGTTGCAAGAACAAGGGCATAACGTATGTTAGGGCCTACCAAGTGCAAAATTGCAAGAACAAGGGCCTAGCGAGTGCAAAATTGCAAAAACAAGGGCCTAGCGTATGCAAAATTGCAAGAACAAGAGCATAGCGTGTGTAAAACTGCAAGAACAAGGACCTAGCATGTGCAAAATTGCAAGAACAAGGGCCTAGCTAGTGCAAAATTGCAAGAGCAAGGGCCTAGCGTGTGCAAAATTTCAAGAACAAGGGCCTAGCGTGTGCAAAATTGCAAGAACAAGGGCATAGCGTGTGCAATATTGCAAGAACAGGGGCCTAGCGTGTGCAAAATTGCAAGAACAAGGGCCTAGCGAGTGTGCAAAATTGCAAGAGCAAGTTCCTAGCGTGTGCAGAATTTCAAGAACAAGGGCCTAGTGTGTGCAAAATAGCAAGAACAAGGGCCTAGCGTGTGCAAAATTGAAAGAACAAGGGCGTATCGTGTGCAATATTGCAAGAACAGGGGCCTAGCGTGTGCAAAATTGCAAGAACAAGGGCCTAGCGAGTGCAAAATTGCAAGAGCAAGGGCCTAGCGTGTGCAAAATTTCAAGAACAAGGGCCTAGTGTGTGAAAAATAGCAAGAACAAGGGCATAGTGTGTGCAAAATTGCAAGAACAAGGGCATAGCGTGTGCAATATTGCAAGAAAAGGGGCCTAGCGTGTGCAAAGTTGCAAGAACAAGGGCATAACGTATGTTAGGGCCTACCAAGTGCAAAATTGCAAGAACAAGGGCCTAGCGAGTGCAAAATTGCAAAAACAAGGGCCTAGCGTATGCAAAATTGCAAGAACAAGAGCATAGCGTGTGTAAAACTGCAAGAACAAGGACCTAGCATGTGCAAAATTGCAAGAACAAGGGCCTAGCTAGTGCAAAAGTTCAAGAGCAAGGGCCTAGCGTGTGCAAAATCTCAAGAACAAGGGCCTAGCATGTGCAAAATAACAAAAAAAGGGCATAGCGTGTGCAAAATTGCAAGAACAAGAGCATAGCGTGTCCAAAATTGCAAACCAGGGGCCTAGCGTGTGCAAAATTGCAAGAACAAGGGCCTAGCGTGTACAAAATTGCAAGAACAAGGGCCTAGCGAGTGTGAAATTGCAAGAACAAGGGCCTAGCGTGTGCAAAATTGCAAGAACAAGGGTCTAGCGTGTGTAAAATTTCAAGAACAAGGGCCTAGCATGTGCAAAGTTGCAAGAACAATGGCATAGAGTGTGCAAAATTGCAAGAACAAGGGCCTAGCACATGCAAAAGTGCAAGAACAAGGGCCTAGCGTGTGCAAAAATTGCAAGAACAAGGGCCCAGCGTGTGCAAAATTTCAAGAACAAGGGCCTAGTGTGTGCAAAATTTAAAGAACAAGGGCCTAGCTTGTGCAAAATAGCAAGAACAATGTCCTAGCGTGTGCAAAATAGCAAGAACAAGGGCCTAGCATGTGCAAGATTGCAAGAACAAGGGCCCAGCGTGTGCAAAATTTCAAGAACAAGGGCCCAACGTGTGCAAAATTGCAAGAACAAGGGCCTAACGAGTGCAAAATTGCAAGAACAAGGGCCTAGCGTGAGCAATAGTTCAAGAACAAGGGCCTAGCGTGTGCAAAATTGAAAGAACAAGGGCCCAGCATGTGCAAAATTTCAAGAACAAGGGCCTAGTGCATGCAAAATTTGAAGAACAAGGGCCTAGTGTGTGAAAAATTTAAAGAACAAGGGCCTAGCTTGTGCAAAATAGCAAGAACAATGGCCTAGCGTGTGCAAAATAGCAAGAACAAGGGCCCAGCGTGTGCAAAATTGCAAGAACAAGGGCCTAACTAGTGCAAAATTGCAAGAACAAGGGCCTAGCGTGTGCAAAGTTGCAAGAACAATAGCCTAGCATGTGCAAAATTGCAAGAACAAGGGCCTAGCGTGTGCAAAATTGCAAGAACAAGGGCCTAGCAAGAGCAAAATTTCAAGAACAAGGGCCTAGCACGTGCAAAATTGCAATAACAAGGGCATAGCGTGTGTAAACATTGCAAGAACAAGGGCCTAGCACGTGCAAAATTCCAAGAACAAGGGCCTAGCGAGTGCAAAATAGCAAGAACATGGGCCCAACATGTGGAAATAGAAAGAACAAGGGCCTAGCGTGTGCAAAATTGCAAGAACAAAGGCCTAGCGAGTGCAAAATTGCAAGAACAAGGGCATAGCGTGTGAAAAATTGAAAGAACAAGGGCCTCGCGTGTGCAAAATTGCAAGAACAAGGGCCTAGCAAGTGCAAAATTGCAAGAACAAGGGCCTAGCGTTTGCAAAATTTCAAGAACAAGGGCCTAGCGTGTGCAAAATTGCAAGAACAAGGGCCTAGCGTGTGCAAAGATGCAAGAACAAAGGCCTCACCAGTGCAAAATTGCAAGAACAAAGGCGTAGCGTTTGCAAAATTGCAAGTACAAGGGCCTAGCGTGTGCAAAATTGCAAGAACAAAGGCCTAGGGAGTGCAAAATTGCAAGAACAAGGGCCTAGCGTGTGCAAGATTTCAAGAACAAGGGCCAAACATGTGCAAAATTGCGAGAACAAGGGCCTCGCGAGTGCAAAATAGCAAGAACAACGGCCCACAATATGCAAATTTTAAAGAACAGGGGCCTTGCGTGTGCAAAATTGCAAGAACAAAGGCCTAGCGAATGCAAAATTGCAAGAACAAGGGCATAAAGTGTGAAAACTTGCAAGAACAAGGGCCTAGTGTGTGCAAAATTGCAAGAACAAGGGCCTAGCAAGTGCAAAATTGCAAGAACAAGGGCCTAGCGTGTGCAAAAATTCAAGAACAAGGGCCTAGCATGTGCAAAATTGCAAGAACAAGGGCATAGCGTGTGCAAAATTGCAAGAACAAGGGCATATCGTGTGCAAAATTGCAAGAACAATGGCCTAGCATATGCAAAATTGCAAAAACAAGGGCCTAGCGTGTGCAAAATTGCAAGAACAAAGGCCTCGCGATTGCAAAATTGCAAGAACAAAGGCATAGCGTGTGTAAAATTGCAAGAACAAGGGCCTAGCGTGTGTAAAATTGCAAGAACAAGGGCCTAGCGAGTGCAAAATTGCAAAAACAAGGGCCTAGCGTGTGCAAAATTTCAAGAACAAGGGCCTATCGTGTGCAAACTTGCAAGAACAAGGGCATAGCGTGTGCAATATTGCAAGAACAGGGGCCTAGCGTGTGCAAAAATGCCAGAACAAGGGCCTAGCGAGTGCAAAATTGCAAGAACAAGGGCCTAGCGTGTGCAAAATTCCAAGAACAAGGGTCTAGCGTTTGCAAAATAGAAAGAACAAGGGCCTAGCGTGTGCAAAATTGCAAGAACAAGGGCATAGCATGTGCAAAATTGCAAGGACAAGGGCCTAGCGTGTACAAAATTGCAAGAACAAGGGCCTAGCATGTGAAAAATTGCAAGAACAAGGGCCTAGCGTGTGCAAAATTCCAAAAACAAGGGCCTAGCGTGTGCAAAATAGCAAGAACAAGGGCCTAGCGTGTGCAAAATTGCAAGCACAAGGGCCTAGCGTGCGCAAAATTGCAAGAACAAAGGCCTAGGGAGTGCAAAATTGCAAGAATAAGGGCCTAGCGTGTGCAAAATTTCAACAACAAGGGACTAACATGTGCAAAATTGCAAGACTAAGGGCATAGCATGTGCAAAATTGCAAGAACAAGGGCCTAGCGTGTGCAAAATTGCAAGAACAAGGGCCTAGCAAGAACAAAATTACAATAACAAGGGCCTAGCACGTGCAAAATTGCAATAACAAGGGCATAGCGTGTGTATAAATTGCATGAACAAGGGCCTAGCACGTGCAAACTTCCAAGAACAAGGGCCTAGCGAGTGCAAAATAGCAAGAACATGGGCCCACCATGTGCAAATAGCAAGAACAAGGGCCTAGCGTGTGCAAAATTGCAAAAACGAAGGCCTAGCGAGTGCAAAATTGCAAGAACAAGGGCATAGCATGTGAAAAATTGAAAGAACAAGGGCCTCGTGTGTGCAAAATTGCAAGAACAAGGGCCTAGCAAGTGCAAAATTTCAAGAACAAGGGCCTAGCAAGTGCAAAATTGCAAGAACAAGGGCCTAGCGTTTGCAAAATTTCAAGAACAAGGGCCTAGCGTGTGCAAAATTGCAAGAACAAGGGCCTAGCGTGTGCAAAATTGCAAGAACAAGGGCATAGCGTGTGCGAAATTGCAAGAACAATGGCCTAGCATGTGCAAAATTGCATGAGCAAGGGGCTAGCGTGTGCAAAATTGCAAGAACAAGGGCCTAGCGAGTGCAAAATTGCAAGAGCAAGGGCCTAGTGTGTGCAAAATTTCAAGAACAAGGGCCTAGCATGTGCAAAATAGCAAGAACAAGGGCGTAGCGTGTGCAAAATTGCAAGAACAAGGGCATAGCGTGTGCAATATTGCTAGAACAGGGGCCTAGCATGTAATAAATTGCATGAACAACGGCCTAGCGAGCGCAAAATTTCAAGAACAATGGCCTAGCGTGTGCAAAAACCAAGAACAAGGGCCTAGCGTGTGCAAAATGTTGAGTGATGCTACCATTCGCATTCACGTCTGTCTGCCTCCCATCATATGTTCGTGCGTTGCATGCGTGTTGTGAGTGTGTGCAGAAATTTGTGTTTTGTGCGGTTTGGTTTTTCTGAGTGTGTGTGTGTGTGAATGTTATTTGGCTTGAGCAGATATCTGAAGTGACTCCTCTGCTCAAGAGCTTTCCGAGGAACCAAGTATCTCTTCAATCGGAGCACGAACAAGAAAGTTACGAACGTTGGAGTTCGTATGCTTTTGATATTTGGTTGTGGTGACTATGGGAAGTTGTGGGGTTGACTCAATATGGGGTACAGACTTTTGAGGGTTGGGAAATTCGTCTTTTCTACTGTAGTTGCTGCCAAATGGTTGGGGGAAACCAAACCAGGCTGGCAAGTGTGGCCAAGTTGGGTTGAGGTGGATTGTGGAGGTTGGGATAGTGAGAAAGGTCAAAGTTGGTTTGCCTATGGGGAAGGGAATTGTATGGCATGGGGTTTCCTTGGTTGGGGACTCTCTTGGGACCTTCCCTCTCGTCCTCCTCATCCCTTCCACCTGGTTTAGTGCTACTCCAATTCTCTTGTGTGAACTTGTGTGAACTTTGTGATTGAGTTAAGATTCTATGGCAGCATACCCCCTAGTGCGCCGAAATTGATAGCTCACGAAATACTTCACCTATTCGCATTATTCAACTTGGGAATTGTAGCCACGGAGTAGAGCTACAACATATTTGAGTTTGATGAAGTTTTTGACTGTGAACTTTTCGTCGACGGCGTTTCTTGTGAACTCGACTTTTCTGTTCAGAAACTAGGCCCAACGATGTTGAGATATTTTGGCTACTAATCTTCATAGACTCCGTCCTTAGTCTCTAACAAGTGGTATCAGAGCTGATTAAGGACTTTGTGGAGAGTCTACTGAAGTGTGAAGACCCTCATAGACCCACCATGGCCTGTGGGCGTGCCTAAGTGGAGTTCTGGAGGTTGGATGTGACTTCCGCTAAGGGGAAACTCTGCCAAAATTTCGTTGGCGCCGACACTTGTGAAGATTGTGTGGATCTACATTTTGACCAGCAAAAGGGGGAGCTGAAACCTCTGATTGGGAGCAGAGGAGATGAATCAAGGGAGTGGAGATGCAGCTGAGAAGAGGAGTGAACCGCCACCATCCAAGATCGAAGCTTTGGATGGCTCCAACTATGAGGAATGGAGCGGGCGGATGCGGAGCGCCTTCAAGCGCTACAAGCTACTGAAAATTGCAATGGGAGAGGAGAAGATGCCGGGGGAAGGAGATGCCCGCGATCGGTGGATTGAGAAGAGCGCAGTGCTGTACGACCTCATCCTCCAATCGGTCAACAACGACATGTTCCAGCACATCAAAGATTTGGTGGAGTTGGATGATTCCGGACCAAAGGCATGGAAGCTGCTACGCGACGTGATTCAGCCCAACACGCTGCCGATGGTGATTGTGTTGGAGAAGGAGTTGGCTGCCCTCTCCATGAAACCGGGAGATGATGTGAAACCGGTCCTTGACAAGATCAAGGACATCTATGCGAGGATGGCAGCGGCGGGCAGCGAAGTGTCGCAGATGCAACAGTGCACCAAGATCATCTCGGTGCTCGACAACTCGTGGGACAACCTCATCCCCACCCTCAACGTTCAGCAGGACAAATGGACGCCTGAGTGGCTACGGCAGCAGATTCTGCAAGAGGACTTCCGAAGGCGCCACACGGGAGGTGGTGCTGCCAACAAAACTGCTGAGGGGTATGGAGCTGCAGGAGGCAGCAGAGGAAGAGGGGGAGGGAGAGGCCGAGGCCGTGGGAGAGGCTTTGGCAGAGGGAGAGGCCGAGGTGACTACAATGAGGGGCATGGGAGCTCTGGTGGCAAGGGGAGCACCCGAATGGAGGGTGCGTGCTGGTACTGCAAGAAGGCTGGACACCCGTGGTTCAAGTGTTTCAGCCGGCCTGAGGGATGGGCCCCTCCAGGCATGAAGCCGCCAAGTGGTGAACGTGCACGCGGTGGCGCTGTGCAAGGATCAGGTGCACAAGGTGATGGTGCACAAGGTAAAGCCGACCCTGGGATGTTCCTCATGGTTGAGGATGTGCAAGGGAGTAGGGGTGATGTGGGTTCAGTTGGGAAGGTTGTGATGCACCCCCTCACTCACTGGGTGATCGATTCAGGTTGCACGAGTCATATGACCCCACGGGCAGATTTTCTTGATGAGGTAAAACCTCCTGGGAAGATCAAGTTTGTGGCTGCCGCTTCAGGTGCCTTGCTCACTGTGTTTGGTGTTGGGAATGCTAAGGTGATGGGAGCCAATGGAGAGCTTGTGGGGCTTGGGAATGTGCTGTTGGTTGAAGGTTTGTCCGCTAACCTTCTTTCTGTGCGCCGGCTGCAGAAGAGCAAGGCTGAAGTTACCTTCGGCCCAACCAGCTGCCGTGCAAAGCTTGGGAAGATGCTGCTGTGGAACTTGGAGGAGAAGAGCAGCTGCATCAAGGACCTGTGGCAGCTGCCCATCATCCCTTGGAAGGGGAAACCACCAGCAACAGCAAAGGCAGCGGGAGCGGCTAAAGCAACTGCGGGAGGAGAGGAGTCTGCACCAACTGCTGCGGCCATGGATGCAGTCAAGAAGGTGCAGCAGCCACAACAGCCACATGGTGAGGTGCTTGCTGGTGTGGATGCGACAGCTGCATGGGCAAAGGCTTCATCTGGGAGTGGTGAGGCTGATTGGGAGACGTGGCATGAGAGGCTGTGCCATGTGAACATTCCTATGCTGCAGAAGTTGGTTAAGGATGGGTGCTTGAAGGGGCTGGAGGTGAAGGGGGGAGCAAAGGAGATTGGGAGCTGCCCTACCTGCCTTGAGACCAAATTCACGAAGTTTCCCTTCAGCAGCAGCACAGGACCAGCCAAGGCACCACTTGCACTAGTACACATGGATGTGGTGGGCCCCACGAGGGCCCTTTCTCTCTCGGGCAGCCGCTACTTCTTGACAATTGTGGACGACCACACACGTGCGGTGTGGGTGTACCCTCTCAAGACTAAGGGGGAGGTGGCAGCGGCTGTTCTTAAGGAGTGGATGCCGAGAGCACAAAGGGAGAGCGGACACAAGGTGAAGGTGATCCGCACTGACAACGGAGGAGAGTTCATCGGCGCTGATTTTGAGAAGGAGCTGAAGCGGAAGGGGATCCAGCATCAGCTCACAGTGCCTTACAACCCTCAGCAGAATGGCGTGGCTGAGCGGTTCAACCGGACCCTGCAGGAAGGTGCTCGCACTCTCCTTGGGCGTGCAGGGCTGCCGGATCCGTTTTGGGTGACAGCACTGCGGCAGGTCGTTGTTGTGAAGAACCGGGTGCTGGCGACTGTGGGGGACAAGCAATGGGTCCCCTACACCAAGTGGTATGGGAGTGCGCCTGCAGTCAACATGCTGAGAACTTATGGCTGCATGGTGGTGTTTCATGTGCCTAAGGAGAAGAGGGGAAAACTGGAAGCTTCTGGGAGATGGGGTGTGCACTTGGGGCTTGCTAAGGATCACAAGGGCTGGCTGATTTGGGACTTGACCAGCCAGCAGCTGACTGTGTCAAGGGATGTGAAGTTCCTTGAGTCCTTGTACTACAAAGAGTGGAAGCAGCAGCAGCAGCAGAAGCTTCCTACGACACCGCTAATTGTCGAGGCCGATGAGGTGCAGCGGCCTTCGAGGCAGGTGGAGGTTTCTGTCTCCAAGGAGGAGATCTCTGGGGTGACTGATGATGGGGGAGAACCTGAGGTGGAGCAGCAGCAGCAGCAGCAGCAGCAGGAGCAAGGTGCTCCACAAGGTGCCGGACGTACGGCTGACCGTCCTAGGAGGGATGTGCGCCCTCCTAACAGGCTGACCTATGCAAGCCGTGGCAAGCCAAAGGTGGTGAGGGCTGGGAGTGTGGCTGAGCAGTGTGATGAGGATGAGATAGCACACTGCTACTGGGCAGCCGTCCCTGAGCCCAAGACGCTAGCTGAGGCATTGAGCGGGCCCGATGCTGAAAAGTGGAAGCAGAGTGTGAAGGAGTATGATTCTCTGCTAGAGAATGAGACGTGGGAGCCGTGTGAGCTGCCACCCGGGAAGAAGGCCATTTCTTCCAAGCTGATTTTCAGGCACAAGTACGGACCTGATGGGGCGCTGACCCGCTACAAGTCAAGGCTTGTGGCTAAGGGGTTTCAGCAGACAAAGGGAAAGGACTTCAACGAGCTCTATGCTCTTGTGGGGAAAGGCACAACGCTTCGGGTGTCATTGGCAATGGCAGCAAACCGTGGATGGTGGGTGAAGCAGATGGACATCACCACCGCCTTCCTCAATGGGATCATTCTGGAGGAGCTGTACATGTTACAGCCTGAGGGTTTGGATGATGGGAGCGGCAGGGTGTGCAGGCTGAAGAAGGCCATCCATGGCCTGAAGCAGGCTCCTCGTGCATGGTACCACAAGTTAGAGGAGACTCTGCTGGCTGGGGGTTTCAAGAAGAGTGAGTGTGATCACAACTTGTTCCTGCTGCAGGAGAAGGAGCAGTTTCTCATGCTCCTGGTGTATGTGGACGACATCCTGCTGTTCTCTGATTCGTCTACAATGATTGAGCATGTGGAGGAGATGCTGGAGATGCAGTTCAAGTGCTCCAAGATGGGAGATGTGAAGTACTATTTAGGGATGCATGTGGAGAGGGACCTTGACAAGGGAGTGTTGAGGTTGCACCAGAGAAAGTATTGTGAGGGGCTGGCTGAGAAGTATGGGCTGCAAGATGGAGGAAAGCCAGCCACCCCACTGCCTTCGGGGTTCACTGTGGAGCCCTGTGCTGATGAGGAGGTGGTGGGTGAGAGTGACAGGAAACTTTTTCATTCCATGGTTGGGGCACTCAACTATGCGGCTAACCACACACGGCCTGACATTGCCTTTGCAACATCCAGGCTTGCCAGTGTGGTTTCACGCCCCAGTCATGAGCAGCTGGAAGCGGCCAAGAGGTTGGTCCGCTATGTGAGTGCAACGGCATCAGTGGGTTTGGAGTACAGTGCTGTGAGGCAGAGGCTGCAGAGGGGTGCAGCTGATTTGAGCAAGGGGGAGATGCTCCTGACCTGCTACATTGACGCTAGCTTCAACTCGGTGAAAGCGGATGGCACCAGCATTGGAGGCTATGTGTGCCTGTTCGGAGGTGGTGCAGTGAGCTGGCGCAGTAAGAAGCAGAATGAAGTGGGGCAGTCCTCGTGTGAGACAGAGTACATGGCCCTGCATCATGGGGCAAAGGAGGTGGTGTGGCTGAGGCGTTTGTTGGAGGAGATTGGAGTTGGTCAGAGGGAGCCGACTGTGATTTTCTGTGACAATGAGTCGGCGGTGAAGCTAGCGAAGAATGCTTGTCTTCATGGGCTGACCAAACACATCAGGCCTAAGTGGCACTGGGTGAGAAGGCTCCTAGACAAGGAGGTGCGGCTGGAGATTGTGAAGACCCATCAGCAGGCGGCTGACATTCTCACCAAGCGCCTGGCTGAATCTGAGCATTGGAAGGGCATGAAGCTTGCTGGGATGAGTGTGCATTGAGGTTGCATGCTTGAGCTATGACATTTGGGATGATGGTTGGCAGCCAGAGGGGGAGTTTGTTGAGTGATGCTACCATTCGCATTCACGTCTGTCTGCCTCCCATCATATGTTTGTGCGTTGCATGCGTGTTGTGAGTGTGTGCAGAAATTTGTGTTTTGTGCGGTTTGGTTTTTCTGAGTGTGTGTGTGTGAATGTTATTTGGCTTGAGAAGATATCTGAAGTGACTCCTCTGCTCAAGAGCTTTCCGAGGAACCAAGTATCGCTTCAATCGGAGCACGAACAAGAAAGTTACGAACGTTGGAGTTCGTATGCTTTTGATATTTGGTTGTGGTGACTATGGGAAGTTGTGGGGTTGACTCAATATGGGGTACAGACTTTTGAGGGTTGGGAAATTCGTCTTTTCTACTGTAGTTGCTGCCAAATGGTTGGGAGAAACCAAACCAGGCTGGCAAGTGTGGCCAAGTTGGGTTGAGGTGGATTGTGGAGGTTGGGATAGTGACAAAGGTCAAAGTTGGGTTGCCTATGGAGAAGGGAATTGTATGGCATGGGGTTTACTTGGTTGGGGACTCTCTTGGGACCTTCTCTCTTGACCTCCTCATCCCTTCCACCTGGTTTAGTGCTACTCTAATTCTCTTGTGTGAACTTGTGTGAACTTTGTGATTGAGTTTTGATTCTATGGCAGCATACCCCCTAGTGCACCGAAATTGATAGCTCAAGAAATACTTCACCTTTTCGCATGATTCAACTTGGGAATTGTAGCCACGGAGTAGAGCTACAACATATTCGAGTTTGATGAAGTTTTTGACTGTGAACTTTTCGTCGACGGCGTTTCTTGTGAACTCGACTTTTCTATTCAGAAACTAGGCCCAACGATGTCGAGATATTTTGGCTACTAATCTTCATAGACTCCGTCCTCAGTCTCTAACACAAAATAGCAAGAAAAAGGGCCTAGCGTGTGCAAATTTGCAAGAACAAGGGCATAGCGTGTGCAAAATTGCAATAACAAGGGCCTAGGGAGTGCAAAATTGCAAGAACAAGGGCCTAGCGTGTGCAAACGTTCAAGAGGAAGGGCCTAACATGTTCAACAATGCAAGAACAAGGGCATAGCATGTGCAAAATTGCAAGAACAAGGGCCTAGCGTGTGCAAAATTGCAAGAGCAAGGGCCTAGCAAGAGCAAAATTACAAGAACAAGGGCCTAGCAGGTGCAAAATTGCAAGAACAAGGGCACAGGGTGTGTAAACATTGCAAGAACAAGGGCCTAGCGCGTGCAAAATTGCAAGAACAAGGGCCTAGCGAGTACAGAATAGCAAGAACAAGGGCCCAACATGTGCAAATTTTAAAGACAAATGGCCTAGCGTGTGCAAAATTGCAAGAACAAAGGCCCGGCGAGTGCAAAATTGCAAGAACAAGGGCATAGCATGTGAAACTTTGCAAGAACAAGGGCCTAGCGTGTGCAAAATTGCAAGAACAAGGGCCTAGCGAGTGCAAAATTGCAAGAACAAGGGCCTAGCGTGTGCAAAATTTCGAGAACAAGGGACTAGCGTGTGCAAAATTGTAAGAACAAGGGCCTAGCGTGTGCAAAATTGCAAGAACAAGGGCCTAGCATGTGCAAAATTGCAAGAACAATGGCCTAGCGTGTGCAAAATTGCAAGAACAAGGGCCTAGCGTGTGCAAAATTGCAAGAACAAAGGCCTCACGAGTGCAAAATTGCAAGAACAAGGGCGTAGCGCGTGCAAAATTGCAAGAACAAGGGCCTAGCATGTGCAAAATTGCAAGAACAAAGGCCTAGGGAGTGCAAAATTGCAAGAACAAAGGCCTAGCGTGTGCAAGATTTCAAGAACTAGGGCCTAACATGTGCAAAATTGCAAGAACAAGGGCCTAGCGAGTGCAAAATAGCAAGAACAAGGGCCCAACATGTGCAAATTTTAATGAACAGGGGGCCTTGCGTGTGCAAAATTGCAAGAACAAGGGCATAGAGTGTGAAACATTGCAAGAACAAGGGCCTAGTGTGTGCAAAATTGCAAGAACAAGGGCCTAGCAAGTGCAAAATTGCAAGAACAAGAGCCTAGCGTGTGCAAAATTTCAAGAACAAGGGCCTAGCGTGTGCAAAATTGCAAGAACAAGGGCCTAGCGTGTGCAAAATTGCAAGAACAAAGGCATAGCGTGTGCAAAATTGCAAGAACAATGGCCTAGCGTATGCAAAATTGCAAGAACAAGGGCCTAGCGTGTGCAAAATTGCAAGAACAAAGGCCTCGCGAGTGCAAAATTGCAAGAACAAGGGCATAGCGTGTGTAAAATTGCAAGAACAAGGGCCTAGCGTGTGTAAAATTGCAAGAACAAGGGCCTAGCGAGTGCAAAATTGCAAGAACAAGAGCCTAGCGTGTGCAAAATTTCAAGAACAAGGGCCTAGCGTGTACAAACTTGCAAGAACAAGGGCATAGCGTGTGCAATATTGCAAGAATAGGGGCCTAGCGTGTGCAAATTTGCGAGAACAAGGGCCTAGCGAGTGCAAAATTGCAAGAACAAGGGCCTAGCGTGTGCAAAATTCCAAGAACATGGGCCTAGCGTGTGCAAAATAGAAAGAACAAGGGCCTAGCGTGTGCAAATTTGCAAGAACAAGGGCCTAGCATGTGAAAAATTGCAAGAACAAAGGCCTAGGGAGTGCGAAATTGCAAGAACAAGGGCCTAGCGTGTGCAAAATTTCAAGAACAAGGGCATAACATGTGCAAAATTGCAAGAAGAAGGGCATAGCCTGTGCAAAATTGCAAGAACAAGGGCCTAGCGTGTGCAAAATTCAAGAATAAGGGCATAAAGTGTGAAACATTGCAAGAACAAGGGCCTAGTGTGTGCAAAATTGCAAGAACAAGGGCCTAGCATGTGAAACATTGCAAGAACAAAGGCCTAGGGAGTGCGAAATTGCAAGAACAAGGGCCTAGCGTGTGCAAAATTTCAAGAACAAGGGCATAACATGTGCAAAATTGCAAGAAGAAGGGCATAGCCTATGCAAAATTGCAAGAACAAGGGCCTAGCGTGTGCAAAATTGCAAGAACAAGGGCATAGAGTGTGAAACATTGCAAGAACAAGGGCCTAGTGTGTGCAAAATTGCAAGAACAAGGGCCTAGCAAGTGCAAAATTGCAAGAACAAGGGCCTAGCGATTGCAAAATTGCAAGAACAAGGGCCTAGCGTGTGCAAAATTGCAAGAACAAGGGCATAGCGTGTGCAAAATTGCAAGAACAATGGCCTAGCGTGTGCAAAATTGCAAGAACAAGGGCCTAGCGTGTGCAAAATTGCAAGAACAAGCGCCTAGCGTGTGCAAAATTGCAAGAAGAAGGGCGAGGCGTGTGCAAAATTGCAAGAACAAGGGCCTAGCATGTGCAAAACTGCAAGAACAAGGGCCTAGCGTGTGCAAAATTGCAAGAACAAGGGCCTAGCGTGTGCAAAATTGCAAGAACCAGGGCATAGCGTGTGTAAAATTGCAAGAACAAGGGCCTAGCGTGTGCAAAATAGCAAGAACAAGGGCCTAGCGTGTGCAAAATTGCAAGAACAAGCGCCTAGCGTGTGCAAAATTGCAAGAACAAGGGCGAGGCGTGTGCAAAATTGCAAGAACAAGGGCCTAGCATGTGCAAAACTGCAAGAACAAGGGCCTAGCGTGTGCAAAATTGCAAGAACAAGGGCCTAGCGTGTGCAAAATTGCAAGAACAAGGGCCTAGCGTGTGCAAAATTGCAAGAACAAGCACCTAGCGTGTGCAAAATTGCAAGAACAAGGGCCAGGCGTGTGTAAAACTGCAAGAACAAGGGCCTAGCGTGTGCAAAATTGCAAGAACAAAGGCCTAGCGCATGCAAAATTGCAAGAACAAAGACCTAGCGCGTGCAAAATTGCAAGAACAAGGGCCTAGCGTGTGCAAAATAGCAAGAACAAGGGTCTATCGTGTGCAAAATAGCAAGAACAAGGGCCTAGCATGTGCAAAATTGCAAGAACAAGGGCCTAGCGAGTGCAAATTTGCAAGAACAAGGGCCTAGCGGGTGCAAAATTGAAAGAACAAGGGCCTAACGTGTGCAAAATTGCAAGAACAAGGGCCTAGCGTATGCAAAATTTCAAGAACAAGGGCCTAGCGAGTGCAAAGTTGCAAGAACAAGGGCCTAGCGTGTGCAAAATTGCAAGAACAAGGGCATAGCGTGTGCAAAATTGCAAGAACAAGGGCCTAGCGTGTGCAAAATTGCAAGAACAAGGGCCTAGCGTGTGCAAAATTTCAAGAACAAGGGCCTAGCGTGTGCAAAATTGCAAGAACAAGGGCGTAGCGAGTGCAAAATTGCAAGAACAAGGGCCTAGTGTGTGCAAAATTGCAAGAACAAGGGCCTAGCGTGTGCAAAATTGCAAGAACAAGGGCCTAGCGTGTGCAAAATTGCAAGAACAAGGGCCTAGCGAGTGCAAAATTGCAAGAACAAGGGCCTACCGTGTGCAAAATCGCAAGAACAAGGGTCTAGCGAGTGCAAAATCGCAAGAACAAGGGCCTAGCGTGTGCAAAATAGCAAGAACAAGGGCCTAGCGTGTGCAAAATTGCAAGAACAAGGGTCTAGCGTGTGCAAAATTGCAAGAACAAGTGCCTAGCGTGTGCAAAATTGCAAGAAAAAGGGCCTAGCGAGTGCAAAATTGCAAGAACAAGGGCCTAGCGTGTGCAAAATTGCAAGAACAAGCGCCTAGCGTGTGCAAAATTGCAAGAACAAGGGCCAGGCGTGTGCAAAATTGCAAGAACAAGGGCCTAGCATGTGCAAAATTGCAAGAAGAAAGGGCTAGCGCGTGCAAAATTGCAATAACAAGGACCTAGCGTGTGCAAAATTGCAACAACTAGGGCCTAGCGTGTGCAAATTAGCAAGAACAAGGGCCTATCGTGTGCAAAATAGCAAGAACAAGGGCCTAGCATGTGCAAAATTGCAAGAACAAGTGCCTAGTGAGTGCAAATTTGCAAGAAAAAGGGCCTAGCGAGTGCAAAATTGCAAGAAAAAGGGCCTAGTGAGTGCAAAATTGCAAGAACAAGGGCCTAGCGAGTGCAAATTTGCAAGAACAAGGGCCTAGCGGGTGCAAAATTGAAATAACAAGGGCCTAACGTGTGCAAAATTGCAAGAACAAGGGCCTAGCGTATGCAAAAGTTCAAGAACAAGAGCCTAGCGAGTGCAAAGTTGCAATAACAAGTGCCTAGCGTGTGCAAAATTGCAAGAACAAGGGCATAGCGTGTGCAAAATTGCAAGAACAAGGGCCTAGCGTGTGCAAAATTGCAAGAACAAGGGCCTAGCGTGTGCAAAATTGCAAGAACAAGGGCCTAGCGTGTGCAAAATTGCAAGAACAAGGGCCTAGCGAGTGCAAAATTGGAAGAACAAGTGCCTAGCGTTTGCAAAATCGCAAGAACACGGACCTAGCGAGTGCAAAATCGCAAGAACAAGGGCCTAGCGTGTGCAAAATAGCAAGAACAAGGGCCTGGCGTGTGCAAAATTGCAAGAACAAGGGTCTAGTGTGTGCAAAATTGAAAGAACAAGGGCCTAACGTGTGCAAAATTGCAAGAACAAGGGCCTAGCGTACGCAAACTTTCAAGAACAAGGGCCTAGCGAGTGCAAAATTGCAAGAACAAGTGCCTAGCATGTGAAACATTGCAAGAACAAAGGCCTAGGGAGTGCGAAATTGCAAGAACAAGGGCCTAGCGTGTGCAAAATTTCAAGAACAAGGGCATAACATGTGCAAAATTGCAAGAAGAAGGGCATAGCCTGTGCAAAATTGCAAGAACAAGGGCCTAGCGTGTGCAAAATTGCAAGAACAAGGGCATAGAGTGTGAAACATTGCAAGAACAAGGGCCTAGTGTGTGCAAAATTGCAAGAACAAGGGCCTAGCAAGTGCAAAATTGCAAGAACAAGGGCCTAGCGATTGCAAAATTTCAAGAACAAGGGCCTAGCGTGTGCAAAATTGCAAGAACAAGGGCCTAGCGTGTGCAAAATTGCAAGAACAAGGGCATAGCGTGTGCAAAATTGCAAGAACAATGGCCTAGCGTGTGCAAAATTGCAAGAACAAGGGCCTAGCGTGTGCAAAATTGCAAAAACAAGCGCCTAGCGTGTGCAAAATTGCAAGAACAAGGGCGAGGCGTGTGCAAAATTGCAAGAACAAGGGCCTAGCATGTGCAAAATTGCAAGAACAAGGGCATAGCGTGTGCAAAATTGCAATAACAAGGGCCTAGGGAGTGCAAAATTGCAAGAACAAGGGCCTAGCGTGTGCAAACGTTCAAGAGGAAGGGCCTAACATGTTCAACAATGCAAGAACAAGGGCATAGCATGTGCAAAATTGCAAGAACAAGGGCCTAGCGTGTGCAAAATTGCAAGAGCAAGGGCCTAGCAAGAGCAAAATTACAAGAACAAGGGCCTAGCAGGTGCAAAATTGCAAGAACAAGGGCACAGGGTGTGTAAACATTGCAAGAACAAGGGCCTAGCGCGTGCAAAATTGCAAGAACAAGGGCCTAGCGAGTACAGAATAGCAAGAACAAGGGCCCAACATGTGCAAATTTTAAAGACAAATGGCCTAGCGTGTGCAAAATTGCAAGAACAAAGGCCCGGCGAGTGCAAAATTGCAAGAACAAGGGCATAGCATGTGAAACTTTGCAAGAACAAGGGCCTAGCGTGTGCAAAATTGCAAGAACAAGGGCCTAGCGAGTGCAAAATTGCAAGAACAAGGGCCTAGCGTGTGCAAAATTTCGAGAACAAGGGACTAGCGTGTGCAAAATTATAAGAACAAGGGCCTAGCGTGTGCAAAATTGCAAGAACAAGGGCCTAGCATGTGCAAAATTGCAAGAACAATGGCCTAGCGTGTGCAAAATTGCAAGAACAAGGGCCTAGCGTGTGCAAAATTGCAAGAACAAAGGCCTCACGAGTGCAAAATTGCAAGAACAAGGGCGTAGCGCGTGCAAAATTGCAAGAACAAGGGCCTAGCATGTGCAAAATTGCAAGAACAAAGGCCTAGGGAGTGCAAAATTGCAAGAACAAAGGCCTAGCGTGTGCAAGATTTCAAGAACTAGGGCCTAACATGTGCAAAATTGCAAGAACAAGGGCCTAGCGAGTGCAAAATAGCAAGAACAAGGGCCCAACATGTGCAAATTTTAATGAACAGGGGGCCTTGCGTGTGCAAAATTGCAAGAACAAGGGCATAGAGTGTGAAACATTGCAAGAACAAGGGCCTAGTGTGTGCAAAATTGCAAGAACAAGGGCCTAGCAAGTGCAAAATTGCAAGAACAAGAGCCTAGCGTGTGCAAAATTTCAAGAACAAGGGCCTACCGTGTGCAAAATTGCAAGAACAAGGGCCTAGCGTGTGCAAAATTGCAAGAACAAAGGCATAGCGTGTGCAAAATTGCAAGAACAATGGCCTAGCGTATGCAAAATTGCAAGAACAAGGGCCTAGCGTGTGCAAAATTGCAAGAACAAAGGCCTCGCGAGTGCAAAATTGCAAGAACAAGGGCATAGCGTGTGTAAAATTGCAAGAACAAGGGCCTAGCGTGTGTAAAATTGCAAGAACAAGGGCCTAGCGAGTGCAAAATTGCAAGAACAAGGGCCTAGCGTGTGCAAAATTTCAAGAACAAGGGCCTAGCGTGTACAAACTTGCAAGAACAAGGGCATAGCGTGTGCAATATTGCAAGAATAGGGGCCTAGCGTGTGCAAATTTGCGAGAACAAGGGCCTAGCGAGTGCAAAATTGCAAGAACAAGGGCCTAGCGTGTGCAAAATTCCAAGAACATGGGCCTAGCGTGTGCAAAATAGAAAGAACAAGGGCCTAGCGTGTGCAAATTTGCAAGAACAAGGGCCTAGCATGTGAAAAATTGCAAGAACAAAGGCCTAGGGAGTGCGAAATTGCAAGAACAAGGGCCTAGCGTGTGCAAAATTTCAAGAACAAGGGCATAACATGTGCAAAATTGCAAGAAGAAGGGCATAGCCTGTGCAAAATTGCAAGAACAAGGGCCTAGCGTGTGCAAAATTCAAGAATAAGGGCATAGAGTGTGAAACATTGCAAGAACAAGGGCCTAGTGTGTGCAAAATTGCAAGAACAAGGGCCTAGCATGTGAAACATTGCAAGAACAAAGGCCTAGGGAGTGCGAAATTGCAAGAACAAGGGCCTAGCGTGTGCAAAATTTCAAGAACAAGGGCATAACATGTGCAAAATTGCAAGAAGAAGGGCATAGCCTATGCAAAATTGCAAGAACAAGGGCCTAGCGTGTGCAAAATTGCAAGAACAAGGGCATAGAGTGTGAAACATTGCAAGAAAAAGGGCCTAGTGTGTGCAAAATTGCAAGAACAAGGGCCTAGCAAGTGCAAAATTGCAAGAACAAGGGCCTAGCGATTGCAAAATTGCAAGAACAAGGGCCTAGCGTGTGCAAAATTGCAAGAACAAGGGCATAGCGTGTGCAAAATTGCAAGAACAATGGCCTAGCGTGTGCAAAATTGCAAGAACAAGGGCCTAGCGTGTGCAAAATTGCAAGAACAAGCGCCTAGCGTGTGCAAAATTGCAAGAACAAGGGCGAGGCGTGTGCAAAATTGCAAGAACAAGGGCCTAGCATGTGCAAAACTGCAAGAACAAGGGCCTAGCGTGTGCAAAATTGCAAGAACAAGGGCCTAGCGTGTGCAAAATTGCAAGAACCAGGGCATAGCGTGTGTAAAATTGCAAGAACAAGGGCCTAGCGTGTGCAAAATAGCAAGAACAAGGGCCTAGCGTGTGCAAAATTGCAAGAACAAGCGCCTAGCGTGTGCAAAATTGCAAGAACAAGGGCGAGGCGTGTGCAAAAATTGCAAGAACAAGGGCCTAGCATGTGCAAAACTGCAAGAACAAGGGCCTAGCGTGTGCAAAATTGCAAGAACAAGGGCCTAGCGTGTGCAAAATTGCAAGAACAAGGGCCTAGCGTGTGCAAAATTGCAAGAACAAGCACCTAGCGTGTGCAAAATTGCAAGAACAAGGCCAGGCGTGTGTAAAACTGCAAGAACAAGGGCCTAGCGTGTGCAAAATTGCAAGAACAACAGGCCTAGCGCATGCAAAATTGCAAGAACAAAGACCTAGCGCGTGCAAAATTGCAAGAACAAGGGCCTAGCGTGTGCAAAATAGCAAGAACAAGGGTCCATCGTGTGCAAAATAGCAAGAACAAGGCCTAGCATGTGCAAAATTGCAAGAACAAGGGCCTAGCGAGTGCAAATTTGCAAGAACAAGGGCCTAGCGGGTGCAAAATTGAAAGAACAAGGGCCTAACGTGTGCAAAATTGCAAGAACAAGGGCCTAGCGTATGCAAATTTCAAGAACAAGGGCCTAGCGAGTGCAAAGTTGCAAGAACAAGGGCCTAGCGTGTGCAAAATTGCAAGAACAAGGGCATAGCGTGTGCAAAATTGCAAGAACAAGGGCCTAGCGTGTGCAAAATTGCAAGAACAAGGGCCTAGCGTGTGCAAAATTGCAAGAACAAGGGCCTAGCGTGTGCAAAATTGCAAGAACAAGGGCCTAGCGTGTGCAAAATTGCAAGAACAAGGGCCTAGCGTGTGCAAAATTGCAAGAACAAGGGCCTAGCGTGTGCAAAATTGCAAGAACAAGGGCCTAGCGTAGTGCAAAATTGCAAGAACAAGGGCCTAGCGTGTGCAAAATTGCAAGAACAAGGGCCTAGCGTGTGCAAAATTGCAAGAACAAGGGCCTAGCGTGTGCAAAATTGCAAGAACAAGGGCCTAGCGTGTGCAAAATTGCAAGAACAAGGGCCTAGCGTGTGCAAAATTGCAAGAACAAGGGCTAGCGTGTGCAAAATTGCAAGAACAAGGGCCTAGCGATGTGCAAAATTGCAAGAACAAGGGCCTAGCGTGTGCAAAATTGCAAGAACAAGGGCCTAGCGTGTGCAAAATTGCAAGAACAAGGGCATAGCGTGTGCAAAATTGCAAGAACAAGGGCCTAGCGTGTGCAAAATTGCAAGAACAAGGGCCTAGCGTGTGCAAAATTGCAAGAACAAGGCCTAGCGTGTGCAAAATTGCAAGAACAAGGGCCTAGCGTGTGCAAAATTGCAAGAACAAGGGCCTAGCGTGTGCAAAATTGCAAGAACAAGGCCTAGCGTGTGCAAAATTGCAAGAACAAGGGCCTAGCGTGTGCAAAATTGCAAGAACAAGGGCCTAGCGTGTGCAAAATTGCAAGAACAAGGGCTAGCGTGTGCAAAATTGCAAGAACAAGGCCTAGCGTGTGCAAAATTGCAAGAACAAGGGCCTAGCGTGTGCAAAATAGCAAGAACAAGGGCCTAGCGTGTGCAAAATAGCAAGAACAAGGGCCTAGCGTGTGCAAAATTGCAAGAACAAGTGCCTAGCGTGTGCAAAATTGCAAGAACAAGGGCCTAGCGTGTGCAAAATTGCAAGAACAAGGGCCTAGCGAGTGCAAAATTGCAAGAACAAGGGCCTAGCGTGTGCAAAATTGCAAGAACAAGGGCCTAGCGTGTGCAAAATTGCAAGAACAAGGGCCTAGCGAGTGCAAAATTGCAAGAACAAGGGCCTAGCGTGTGCAAATTGCAAGAACAAAGGGCCTAGCGTAGTGCAAAAATTGCAAGAACAAGGGCCTAGCGTGTGCAAAATTGCAAGAACAAAGGCCTAGCGTAGTGCAAAATTGCAAGAACAAGGGCCTAGCGTGTGCAAAATTGCAAGAACAAGGGCCTAGCTGTGCAAAATTGCAAGAACAAGGGCCTAGCGTGTGCAAAATTGCAAGAACAAGGGCCTAGCGTGTGCAAAATTGCAAGAACAAGGGCCTAGCGTGTGCAAACATTGCAAGAACAAGGGCCTAGCGATGTGCAAAATTGCAAGAACAAGGGCCTAGCATGTGCAAAATTGCAAGAACAAGGCCTAGCGATGTGCAAAATTGCAAGAACAAGGGCCTAGCGTGTGCAAAATTGCAAGAACAAGGGCCTAAGCGTGTGCAAAATTGCAAGAACAAGGGCATAGCGTGTGCAAAATTGCAAGAACAAGGGCCTAGCGTGTGCAAAATTGCAAGAACAAGGGCCTAGCGTGTGCAAAATTGCAAGAACAAGGGCCTAGCGTGTGCAAAATTGCAAGAACAAGGGCCTAGCGTGTGCAAAATTGCAAGAACAAGGGCCTAGCGATCGGAACAAGGGCAGAGCGTGTGCAAAATTGCAAGAACAAGGGCCTAGCGTGTGCAAAATTGCAAGAACAAGGGCATAGCGTGTGCTAAAATTGCAAGAACAAGGGCCTAGCGTGTGCAAAATGCAAGAACAAGGGACCTAGCGTAGGTGCAAAATTGCAAGAACAAGCGCCTAGCGTGTGCAAAATTGCAAGAACAAGGGGCTAGCGTGTGCAAAATTGCACGAACAAGGGTCTAGTAGTGTGCAAAATGCAAGAACAAGGGCCTAGCGTGTGCAAAATTGCAAGAACAAGGGCCTAGCGTGTGCAAAATTGCAAGAACAAGGGCCTAGCGTGTGCAAAATTGCAAGAACAAGTGCCTAGCATGTGCAAAATTGCAAGAAACAAGGCCTAGGGAGGTGCAAATTGCAAGAACAAGGGCCTAGCGTGTGCAAAAATTGCAAGACAAAGGGCATAGCATGTGCAAAATTGCAAGAACGAAGGGCCTAGCCTGTGCAAAATTGCAAGAACAAGGGCCTAGCGTGTGCAAAATTGCAAGAACAAGGGCCTAGCGTGTGCAAAATTGCAAGAACAAGGGCCTAGCGTGTGCAAAATTGCAAGAACAAAGGGCCTAGCGTAGTGCAAAATTGCAAGAACAAGGGCCTAGGCGGATGCAAAATTTCAAGAACAAGGGCCTAGCGTGTGCAAAATTGCAAGAACAAGGGCCTAGCGTGTGCAAAATTGCAAAGAACAAGGGCATAGTCGTGTGCAAAATTGCAAGAACAAAGGGCCTAGCGTGTGCAAAATTGGCAAGAACAAGGGCCTAGCGTGTGCAAAATTGCAAGAACAAGGGCCTAGCGTGTGCAAAATTGCAAGAACAAGGGCCTAGGATGTGCAAAATTGCAAGAACAAGGGCCTAGCGTGTGCAAAATTGCAAGAACAAGGCCATAGCGTGTGGCAAAACTTGCAAGAACAAGGGCCTAGCGTGTGCAAAATTAGCAAGAACAAGGGCCTAGCGAGTGCAAAATTGCAAGAACAAGGGCTAGCGTGTGCAAAATTGCAAGAACAAGGGCTAGCGTGTGCAAAATTGCAAGAACAAGGCCTAGGCATGTGCAAAATTGGCAAAGAACAAGGGCCTAGCGTGTGCAAAATTGCAAGAACAAGGGCCTAAGCGTCAGTGGCAAAATTGCAAGAACAAGGCCTAGGCGTATTGCAAAATTGATCAAGAACAAGCGGCCTAGCGAGTGCAAAATTGCAAGAACAAGGGCCTAGCGTGTGCAAAATGCAAGAACAAGGGCCTAGCGTGTGCAAAATTGCAAGAACAAGGCCTAGCTGTGTGCAAAATTGCAAAGAACCAGGGCCTAGCGTGTGCAAAATGCAAGAACAAAGGGCCTAGCGTATGTGCAACATTGCAAGAACAAGGGCTAGCGATGTGCAAAATTGCGAAGAACCAAGTGCCTAGCGTGTTGCAAACATTGCAAAGAACAAGGCCTAAGCGTGGTGCAAATTGCAAGAACAAGGGCCTAGCGTGTGCAAAATTTCAAGAACAAGGGCCTAGCGATGTGCAAAATTGCAAGAACAAGGGCCTAGCGTAGTGCAAAATTGCAAGAACAAGGGCCTAGCGAGTGCAAAATTTGCAAGAACAAGGGCCTAGCGAGTGCAAAATTGCAAGAACAAGGGCCTAGCGTGTGCAAAATTGCAAGAACAAGGGCCTAGCGTGTGCAAAATTGCAAGAACAAGGGCCTAGGCGTAGTGCAAAATTGCAAGAACAAGGGCCTAGCATGTGCAAAATTGCAAGAACAAAGGCCTAGCGAGTGCAAAATTGCAAGAACAAGGGCCTAGCTGTGCAAAATTGCAAGAACAAGGGCCTAGCGTGTGCAAAATTGCAAGAACAAGGGCCTAGCGTGTGCAAAATAGCAAGAACAAGGGCCTAGCGTGTGCAAAATTGCAAGAACAAGGGCCTAGCGATGTGCAAAATTGGCAAGAACAAGGGCTCTAGCGAGTGCAAAATTGCAAGAACAAGGGCCTAGCGAGTGCAAAATTGCAAGAACAAGGGCCTAGCGTGTGCAAAATTGCAAGAACAAGGGCCTAGCGTAGTGCAAAATTGCAAGAACAAGGGCCTAGCGATGTGCAAAATTGCAAGAACAAGGGCCTAGCGTAGTGCAAAAGTTGCAAGAACAAGGGCCTAGCGTGTGCAAAATTGCAAGAACAAGGGCCTAGCGTGTGCAAAATTGCAAGAACAAGGGCCTAGCGTGTGCAAAAATTGCAAGAACAAGGGCCTAGCGTGTGCAAAATTGCAAGAAACAAGGCCTAGCGTGTGCAAAATTGCAAGAACAAGGCCTACGCGTGCAAAATTGGCAAGAACAAGGGCCTATGCGGAGTGCAAAACTACTCTGCAAGAACAAGGGTCCCTAGCGGTGCAAAGTTGCAAGAACAGGAGCCTAGCGAGTGCAAAATTGCAAGAACAAGGGCCTAGCGTGTGCAAAATTGCAAGAACAAGGCCCTAGCGTGTGCAAAATTGCAAGAACAAGGCCTAGCGTGTGCAAATCGACAAGAACAAGGGCCTAGGGTGTGCAAAATTGCAAGAACAAAGGGTCCTAGCGGTGTGCAAAATTGCAAGAACAAGGACCTAGCGACGTGGCAAAATTGCAAGAACAAGGGCCTAGCGTGTGCAAAATTGAAGAACAAAGGGCCTATCGTGTGCAAAATTGCAAGAACAAGGGCACTAGCAGTGTGCAAAATTGCAAAACAAAGGGCCTAGCGAGTGCAAAATTGCAAGAACAAAGGCCTAGCGTGGTGCAAAAATTGCAAGAACAAGGGGCCTAGCGGTGTGCAAAATTGCAAGAACAGGGCCTAGCTGTGCAAAAATTGCAAGAACAGGGCCTAGCGTAGTGCAAATTTGCAAGAACAAGGTCCTAGCGGGTGCAAAATTGCAAGAACAAGGGCATAGCCTGTGCAAATTGCAAGAACAAGGGCCGCTAGCGTGTGCAAAATTAGCAAGAACAAGGGCCTAGCGTGTGCAAAATTGCAAGAACAAGGAGCTAGCGTGTGCAAAATTGCAAGAACAAGGGCCTAGCGTGTGCAAAATTGCAAGAACAAGGGCCTAGCGATGTGCAAAATTGCAAGAACAAGGGCCTAGCGTGTGCAAAACTTGCAAGAACAAGGGCCTAGCGTGTGCAAAATTGCAAAGAACAAGGGCCTAGCGAGTGCAAAATTGCAAGAACAAGGGCCTAGCGTAGTGCAAAATTGCAAGAACAAGGGCCTATCGTGTGCAAAATTGCAAGAACAAGGGCCTAGCGTGTGCAAAATTGCAAGAACAAGGGCCTAGCGTGTGCAAAATTGCAAGAACAAAGGGCCTAGCGAGTGCAAAATTGCAAGAACAAGGGCCTAGCGGTGCAAAATTGCAAGAACAAGGGCCTAGCGTGTGCAAAATTGCAAGAACAAGGGCCTAGGCGTGTGCAAAATTGCAAGAACAAGGGCCTAGCATGTGCAAAATTGCAAGAACAAGGGCTAGCGAGTGCAAAATTGCAAGAACAAGGGCCTAGCGTGTGCAAAATTGCAAGAACAAGGGCCTAGCGTGTGCAAAATTGCAAGAACAAGGGCCTAGCGTGTGCAAAATTGCAAGAACAAGGGCCTAGCGATGTGCAAAATTGCAAGAACAAGGGCCTAGCGTGTGCAAAATTGCAAGAACAAGGGCCTAGCGTGTGCAAAATTGCAAAGAACAAGGCATACGTGTGCAAAATTGCAAGAACAAGGGCCTAGCGTGTGCAAAATTGCAAGAACAAGGGCCTAGCGTGTGCAAAATTGCAAGAACAAGGGCCTAGCGTGTGCAAAATTGCAAAAACAAGCGCCTAGCGTGTGCAAAATTGCAAGAACAAGGGCGAGGCGTGTGCAAAATTGCAAGAACAAGGGCCTAGCGAGTGCAAAATTGCAAGAACAAGGGCCTAGCGTGTGCAAAATCGCAAGAACAGGGACCTAGCGAGTGCAAAATCGCAAGAACAAGGGCCTAGCGTGTGCAAAATAGCAAGAACAAGGGCCTAGCGTGTGCAAAATTGCAAGAAAAAGGGCCTAGCGAGTGCAAAATTGCAAGAACAAGGGCCTAGCGTGTGCAAAATTGCAAGAACAAGCGCCTAGCGTGTGCAAAATTGCAAGAACAAGGGCCAGGCGTGTGCAAAATTGCAAGAACAAGGGCCTAGCATGTGCAAAATCGCAAGAAGAAAGGCCTAGCGCGTGCAAAATTGCAATAACAAGGACCTAGCATGTGCAAAATTGCAAGAACAAGGGCCTAGCGTGTGCAAAATAGCAAGAACAAGGGCCTATCATGTGCAAAATAGCAAGAACAAGGGCCTAGCATGTGCAAAATTGCAAGAACAAGTGCCTAGCGAGTGCAAATTTGCAAGAAAAAGGGCCTAGCGAGTGCAAAATTGCAAGAAAAAGGGCCTAGCGAGTGCAAGAATGCAAGAACAAGGGCCTAGCGTGTGCAAAATTTCAAGAACAAGGGCCTAACGTGTGCAAAATTGCAAGAAAAAGGGCCTAGCGTATGCAAAATGTCAAGAACAAGGGCCTAGCGAGTGCAAAGTTGCAAGAACAAGGGCCTAGCGTGTGCAAAATTGCAAGAACAAGGGCCTAGCGTGTGCAAAATTGCAAGAACAAGGGCCTAGCGAGTGCAAAATTGCAAGAACAAGGGCCTAGCTTGTGCAAAATCGCAAGAACAAGGACCTAGGGAGTGCAAAATTGCAAGAACAATGGTCTAGTGTGTGCAAAATTGCAAGAACAAGGACCTAGCGAGTGCAAAATTGCAAGAACAAGGGCCTATCGTGTGCAAAATTGCAAGAACAAGGGCCTAGCGTGTGCGAAATCGCAAAAACAAGGACCTAGCGAGTGCAAAATCGCAAGAACAAGGGCCTAGCGTGTGCAAAATTGCAAGAACAAGGGTCTAGGGTGTGCAAAATTGAAAGAACAAGGGCCTAACGTGTGCAAAATTGCAAGAACAAGGGCCTAGCGTACGCAAACTTTGAAGAACAAAGGCCTAGCGAGTGCAAAATTGCAAGAACAAGGGCCTAGCATGTGCAAAATTGCAAGAACAAGGGCCTAGCGTGTGCAAAATTGCAAGAACAAGCGCCTAGCGTGTGCAAAATTGCAAGAACAAGGGCGAGGCGTGTGCAAAATTGCAAGAACAAGGGCCTAGCATGTGCAAAACTGCAAGAACAAGGGCCTAGCGTGTGCAAAATTGCAAAAACAAGGGCCTAGCGTGTGCAAAATTGCAAGAACCAGGGCATAGCGTGTGTAAAATTGCAAGAACAAGGGCCTATCGTGTGCAAAATAGCAAGAACAAGGGCCTAGCGTGTGCAAAATTGCAAGAACAAGAGCCTAGCGTGTGCAAAATTGCAAGAACAAGGGCCTAGCGAGTGCAAAATTGCAAGAACAAGGGCCTAGCGTGTGCAAAATTGCAAGAACAAGCGCCTAGCGTGTGCAAAATTGCAAGAACAAGGGCCAGGCGTGTGCAAAACTGCAAGAACAAGGGCCTAGCGTGTGCAAAATTGCAAGAACAAGGGCCTAGCTTGTGCAAAATTGCAAGAACAAGGGCCTAGCGAGTGCAAAATTGCAAGAACAAGGGCCAGGCGTGTGCAAAACTGCAAGAACAAGGGCCTAGCGTGTGCAAAATTGCAAGAACAAGGGCCTAGCGAGTGCAAAATTGCAATAACAAGGGCCTAGCGTGTGCAAAATTGCAAGAACAAGCGCCTAGCGTGTGCAAAATTGCAAGAACAAGGGCCAGGCGTGTGCAAAACTGCAAGAACAAGGGCCTAGTGTGTGCAAAATTGCAAGAACAAAGGCCTAGCGCGTGCAAAATTGCAAGAACAAAGACCTAGCGCGTGCAAACTTGCAAGAACAAGGGCCTAGCGTGTGCAAAATAGCAAGAACAAGGGTCTATCGTGTGCAAAATAGCAAGAACAAGGGCCTAGCATGTGCAAAATTGCAAGAACAAGGGCCTAGCGAGTGCAAATTTGCAAGAACAAGGGCCTAGCGGGTGCAAAATTGAAAGAACAACGGCCTAACGTGTGCAAAATTGCAAGAACAAGGGCCTAGCGTATGCAAAATTTCAAGAACAAGGGCCTAGCGAGTGCAAAGTTGCAATAACAAGGGCCTAGCGTGTGCAAAATTGCAAGAACAAGGGCATAGCGTGTGCAAAATTGCAAGAACAAGGGCCTAGCGTGTGCAAAATTGCAAGAACAAGGGCCTAGCGTGTGCAAAATTGCAAGAACAAGGGCCTAGCGTGTGCAAAATTGCAAGAACAAGGGCCTAGCGAGTGCAAAATTGCAAGAACAAGGGCCTAGCGTGTGCAAAATTGCAAGAACAAGGGCCTAGCGAGTGCAAAATTGCAAGAACAAGGGCCTAGCGTGTGCAAATTGCAAGAACAAGGGCCTAGCGTGTGCAAAATTGCAAGAACAAGGGCTAGCGTGTGCAAAATTGCAAGAACAAGGGCCTAGCGTGTGCAAAATTGCAAGAACAAGGGCCTAGCGAGTGCAAAATTGCAAGAACAAGGGCCTAGCGTGTGCAAAATTGCAAGAACAAGGGCCTAGCGTGTGCAAAATTGCAAGAACAAGGGCCTAGCGTGTGCAAAATTGCAAGAACAAGGGCCTAGCGTGTGCAAAATTGCAAGAACAAGGCCTAGCGTGTGCAAAATTGCAAGAACAAGGGCCTAGCGTGTGCAAAATTGCAAGAACAAGGGCCTAGCGTGTGCAAAATAGCAAGAACAAAGGCCTAGCGTGTGCAAAATAGCAAGAACAAGGGCCTAGCGTGTGCAAAATTGCAAGAACAAGTGCCTAGTGAGTGCAAATTTGCAAGAAAAAAGGGCCTAGCGAGTGCAAAATTGCAAGAAAAAGGGCCTAGCGAGTGCAAAATTGCAAGAACAAGGGCCTGGCGTGTGCAAAATTGCAAGAACAAGGGCCTAACGTGTGCAAAATTGCAAGAAAAAGGGCCTAGCGTATGCAAAATTTCAAGAACAAGGGCCTAGCGAGTGCAGTGTTGCAAGAACAAGGGCCTAGCGTGTGCAAAATTGCAAGAACCAGGGCCTAGCGTGTGCAAAATTGCAAGAACAAGGGCCTAGCGAGTGCAAAATTGCAAGAACAAGGGCCTAGCGTGTGCAAAATTGCAAGAACAAGGGCCTAGCATGTGCAAAATAGCAAGAACAAGGGCCTAGCGAGTGCAAAATTGCAAGAACAAGGCCTAGCGAGTGCAAAATTGCAAGAACAAGGGCCTAGCGTGTGCAAAATCGCAAGAACAAGGGCCTAGCGTGTGCAAAATAGCAAGAACAAGGGCCTAGCGTGTGCAAAATTGCAAGAACAATGGTCTAGCGTGTGCAAAATTGCAAGAACAAGGGCCTAGCGTGTGCAAAATTGCAAGAACAAGGGCCTAGCGAGTGCAAAATTGCAAGAACAAGGGCCTAGCGTGTGCAAAATTGCAAGAACAAGCGCCTAGCGTTTGCAAAATTGCAAGAACAAGGGCCAGGCGTGTGCAAAATTGCAAGAACAAGGGCCTAGCATGTGCAAAACTGCAAGAACAAGGGCCTAGCGTGTGCAAAATTGCAAGAACAAAGGCCTAGCGTGTGCAAAATTGCAAGAACAAGGACCAAGCGTGTGCAAAATTGCAAGAACAATGGCCTAGCGTGTGCAAAATAGCAAGAACAAGGGCCTATCGTGTGCAAAATAGCAAGAACAAGGGCCTAGCATGTCCAAAATTGCAAGAACAAGGGCCTAGCGAGTGCAAATTTGCAAGAACAAGGGCCTAGCGGGTGCAAAATTGAAATAACAAGGGCCTAACGTGTGCAAAATTGCAAGAACAAGGGCCTAGCGTATGCAAAAGTTCAAGAACAAGGGCCTAGCGAGTGCAAAGTTGCAATAACAAGTGCCTAGCGTGTGCAAAATTGCAAGAACAAGGGCATAGCGTGTGCAAAATTGCAAGAACCAGGGCCTAGCGTGTGCAAAATTGCAAGAACAAGGGCCTAGCGTGTGCAAAATTGCAAGAACAAGGGCCTAGCGTGTGCAAAATTGCAAGAACAAGGGCCTAGCGAGTGCAAAATTGGAAGAACAAGGGCCTAGCATGTGCAAAATCGCAAGAACACGGACCTAGCGAGTGCAAAATCGCAAGAACAAGGGACTAGCGTGTGCAAAATAGCAAGAACAAGGGCCTGGCGTGTGCAAAATTGCAAGAACAAGGGTCTAGTGTGTGCAAAATTGAAAGAACAAGGGCCTAACGTGTGCAAAATTGCAAGAACAAGGGCCTAGCGTACGCAAACTTTCAAGAACAAGGGCCTAGCGAGTGCAAAATTGCAAGAACAAGGGCCTAGCATGTGCAAAATTGCAAGAACAAAGGCCTAGCGTGTGCAAAATTGCAAGAACAAGGCCTAGCGTGTGCAAAATTCAAGAACAAGGGCCTAGCATGTGCAAAATTGCAAGAACAAGGGCCTAGCGTGTGCAAAATTGCAAGAACAAGGGCCTAGCGTGTGCAAAATTGCAAGAACAAGGGCCTAGCGTGTGCAAAATTGCAAGAACAAGGGCCTAGCGTGTGCAAAATTGCAAGAACAAGGGCCTAGCAGTGCAAAATTGCAAGAACAAGGGCCTAGCGTGTGCAAAATTGCAAGAACAAGGGCCTAGCGTGTGCAAAATTGCAAGAACAAGGGCCTAGCGTGTGCAAAATTGCAAGAACAAGGGCCTAGCGTGTGCAAAATTGCAAGAACAAGGGCCTAGCGTGTGCAAAATTGCAAGAACAAGGGCCTAGCGTGTGCAAAATTGCAAGAACAAGGGCCTAGCGTGTGCAAAATTGCAAGAACAAGGGCCTAGCGTGTGCAAAATTGCAAGAACAAGGGCCTAGCGTGTGCAAAATGCAAGAACAAGGGCCTAGCGTGTGCAAAATTGCAAGAACAAGGGCCTAGCGTGTGCAAAATTGCAAGAACAAGGGCCTAGCGTGTGCAAAATTGCAAGAACAAGGCCTAGCGTGTGCAAAATTGCAAGAACAAGGCCTAGCGTGTGCAAAATCAAGAACAAGGGCCTAGCGTGTGCAAAATAGCAAGAACAAGGGCCTAGCGTGTGCAAAATTGCAAGAACAAGGGCCTAGCGTGTGCAAATTTGCAAGAACAAGGGCCTAGCGTGTGCAAAATTCAAGAACAAGGGCCTAGCGTGTGCAAAATTGCAAGAACAAGGGCCTAGCGTGTGCAAAATTGCAAGAACAAGGGCCTAGCGTGTGCAAAATTGCAAGAACAAGGGCCTAGCGTGTGCAAAATTGCAAGAACAAGGGCCTAGCGTGTGCAAAATTGCAAGAACAAGGGCCTAGCGTGTGCAAAATTGCAAGAACAAGCGCCTAGCGTGTGCAAAATTGCAAGAACAAGGGCGAGCGTGTGCAAAATTGCAAGAACAAGGGCCTAGCGTGTGCAAAATTGCAAGAACAAGGGCCTAGCGTGTGCAAAATTGCAAGAACAAGGGCCTAGCGTGTGCAAAATTGCAAGAACAAGGGCCTAGCGTGTGCAAAATTGCAAGAACAAGGGCCTAGCGTGTGCAAAAATGCAAGAACAAGGGCCTAGCGTGTGCAAAATTGCAAGAACAAGGGCCTAGCGTGTGCAAATTGCAAGAACAAGGGCCTAGCGTGTAGCGTGTGCAAAATTGCAAGAACAAGGGCCTAGCGTGTGCAAAATGCAAGAACAAGGGCCTAGCGTGTGCAAAATAGCAAGAACAAGGGCCTAGCGTGTGCAAAATTGCAAGAACAAGGCCTAGCGTGTGCAAAATTGCAAGAACAAGGGCCTAGCGTGTGCAAAATTGCAAGAACAAGGGCCTAGCGTGTGCAAAATTGCAAGAACAAGGGCCTAGCGTGTGCAAAATTGCAAGAACAAGGGCCTAGCGTGTGCAAAATTGCAAGAACAAGGGCCTAGCGTGTGCAAAATTGCAAGAACAAGGGCCTAGCGTGTGCAAAATTGCAAGAACAAGGGCCAGCGTGTGCAAAATTGCAAGAACAAGGGCCTAGCGTGTGCAAAATTGCAAGAACAAAGGCCTAGCGTGTGCAAAATTGCAAGAACAAGGACCTAGCGTGTGCAAAATTGCAAGAACAAGGGCCTAGCGTGTGCAAAATAGCAAGAACAAGGGCCTAGCGTGTGCAAAATAGCAAGAACAAGGGCCTAGCGTGTGCAAAATTGCAAGAACAAGGGCCTAGCGAGTGCAAATTTGCAAGAACAAGGGCCTAGCGGTGCAAATTGCAAGAACAAGGGCCTAGCGTGTGCAAAATTGCAAGAACAAGGGCCTAGCGTGTGCAAAATTCAAGAACAAGGGCCTAGCGAGTGCAAAATTGCAAGACAAGGGCCTAGCGTGTGCAAAATTGCAAGAACAGGGCCTAGCGTGTGCAAAATTGCAAGAACAAGTCGCCTAGCGTGTGCAAAATTGCAAGAACAAGGGCCAGCGTGTGCAAACTCGCAAGAACAAGGCCCTAGCGTGTGCAAAAATGCAAGAACAAGGGCCTAGCGTGTGCAAAATTGCAAGAACAAGGGCCTAGCGTGTGCACAATTGCAAGAACAAGGGCCTAGCGATGTGCAAAATTGCAAGAACAAGGGCCTAGCGTGTGCAAAATTGCAAGAACAAGGGCCAGCGTGTGCAAAATTGCAAGAACAAGGGCATAGCAGTGTGCAAAACTGCAAGAACAAGGGCCTAGCGTGTGCAAAATTGCAAGAACAAGGTCCTAGCGAGTGCAAAATTGCAAGAACAAGGGCATAGCGTGTGCAAAATTGCAAGAACAAGCGCCTAGCGTGTGCAAAATTGCAAGAACAAGGGCCAGGCGTGTGCAAACTGCAAGAACAAGGGCCTAGAGTGTGCAAAAATTGCAAGAACAAAGGCCTATCGCGTGCAAAATTGCAAGAAACAAGGACCTAGCGTGTGCAAAATTGCAAGAACAAGGGCCTAGCGTGTGCAAAATAGCAAGAACAAGGGCCTATCGTGTGCAACAATAGCAAGAACAAGGGCCCCTTAGCTATGTGCAAAATTGCAAGAACAAGGGCCTAGCGTGTGCAAAATAGCAAGAACAAGGGTCTATCGTGTGCAAAATAAGCAAGAACCAAGGGCCTAGCAAAGTGCAAAATTTGCAAGAACAAGGGCCTAGCGAGTGCAAAATTTGCAAGAACAAGGGACCTAAGCGTGGTGCAAAATTGAAAGAACAAGGGCCTAACGTGTGCAAAATTGCAAAGAACAAGGGCCTAGCGTATGAAAACGTTCAAGAACAAGGCCTAGCTGTGTGCAAAGTTGCAAGAACAAGGGCCTAGCGTGGTGCAAATAATTGCAAGAACAAGGCATAGCGTGTGCAAAATTGCAAGAACAAGGGCCTAGCGTTTGCAAAATTGCAAGAACAAGGGCCTAGCATGTGCAAAATAGCAAGAACAAGGGCCTCCTAGCGTGTGCAAAATTGCAAGAACAATGGTCTAGCGTGTGCAAAATTGCAAGAACAAGGGCCTAGCGTGTGGAAAATTGCAAGAACAAGGGCCTAGCGAGTGCAAAATTGCAAGAACAAGGGCCTAGCGTGTGCAAAATTGCAAGAACAAGCGCCTAGCGTTGGCAAAAATGCAAGAACAAGGGCAGGCGTGTGCAAAATTGCAAGAACAAGGGCCTAGCATGTGCAAAACTGCAAGAACAAGGGCCTAGCGTGTGGCAAAATTGCAAGAACAAAGGCCTAGCGTGTGCAAAATTGCAAGAACAAGGGCCTAGCGTGTGCAAATTGCAAGAACAAGGGCCTAGCGTGTGCAAAATTGCAAGAACAAGGGCCTAGCGTGTGCAAAATTGCAAGAACAAGGCCTAGCGAGTGCAAATTGCAAGAACAAGGGCCTAGCGTGTGCAAAATTGCAAGAACAAAGGCCTAGCGTGTGAAAATTGCAAGAACAAGGGCCTAGCGTGTGCAAAATTGCAAGAACAAGGGCCTAGCGTGTGCAAAATTGCAAGAACAAGGGCCTAGCGTGTGCAAAATTGCAAGAACAAGGCCTAGCGTGTGCAAAATTGCAAGAACAAGGGCCTAGCGTGTGCAAAATTGCAAGAACAAGGGCCTAGCGTGTGCAAAATTGCAAGAACAAGGGCCTAGCGTGTGCAAAATTGCAAGAACAAGGGCCTAGCGTGTGCAAAATTGCAAGAACAAGGGCCTAGCGTGTGCAAAATTGCAAGAACAAGGGCCTAGCGTGTGCAAAATTGCAAGAACAGGGCCTAGCGTGTGCAAAATTGCAAGAACAAGGCCTAGCGTGTGCAAAATTGCAAGAACAAGGGCCTAGCGTGTGCAAAATTGCAAGAACAAGGCCTAGCGTGTGCAAAATTGCAAGAACAAGGGCCTAGCGTGTGCAAAATTGCAAGAACAAGGGCCTAGCGTGTGCAAAATTGCAAGAACAAGCCTAGCGTGTGCAAAATTGCAAGAACAAGGGCCTAGCGTGTGCAAAATTGCAAGAACAAGGGCCTAGCGTGTGCAAAATAGCAAGAACAAGGGCCTAGCGTGTGCAAAAAGCAAGAACAAGGGCCTAGCGTGTGCAAAATTGCAAGAACAAGGGCCTAGCGTGTGCAAAATTGCAAGAACAAGGCCTAGCGTGTGCAAAATTGCAAGAACAAGGGCCTAGCGTGTGCAAAATTGCAAGAACAAGGGCCTAGCGTGTGCAAAATTCAAGAACAAGGGCCTAGCGAGTGCAAAATTGCAAGAACAAGTGCCTAGCGTGTGCAAAATTGCAAGAACAAGGGCATAGCGTGTGCAAATTGCAAGAACAAGGGCCTAGCGTGTGCAAAATTGCAAGAACAAGGGCCTAGCGTGTGCAAAATTGCAAGAACAAGGGCCTAGCGTGTGCAAAATTGCAAGAACAAGGGCCTAGCGTGTGCAAAATTGCAAGAACAAGGGCCTAGCGTGTGCAAAATCGCAAGAACAAGGCCTAGCGAGTGCAAAATTGCAAGAACAAGGGCCTAGCGTGTGCAAAATAGCAAGAACAAGGGCCTAGCGTGTGCAAAATTGCAAGAACAAGGGCCTAGCGTGTGCAAAATTGCAAGAACAAGGGCCTAGCGTGTGCAAAATTGCAAGAACAAGGGCCTAGCGTGTGCAAAATTGCAAGAACAAGGGCCTAGCGAGTGCAAAATTGCAAGAACAAGGGCCTAGCGTGTGCAAAATTGCAAGAACAAGGGCCTAGCGAGTGCAAAATTGCAAGAACAAGGGCCTAGCGTGTGCAAAATTGCAAGAACAAGGCCTAGCATGTGCAAAATTGCAAGAACAAGGGCTAGCCTGTGCAAAATTGCAAGAACAAGGGCCTAGCGTGTGCAAAATTGCAAGAACAGAAAAGGGCATAGGCAGAGTGAAAATTGCAAGAACAAGGGCCTAGCGTGTGCAAAATTGCAAGAACAAGGGCCTAGCGTGTGCAAAATTGCAAGAACAAGGGCCTAGCGTTTGCAAATTTCAAGAACAAGGGCCTAGCGTGTGCAAAATTGCAAGAACAAGGGCCTAGCGTGTGCAAAATAGCAAGAACAAGGGCCTAGCGTGTGCAAAATTGCAAGAACAAGGGCCTAGCGAGTGCAAAATTGCAAGAACAAGGGCCTAGCGTGTGCAAAATTGCAAGAACAAGGGCCTAGCGTGTGCAAAATTGCAAGAACAAGGGCTAGCGTGTGCAAAATTGCAAGAACAAGGGCCTAGCGTGTGCAAAATTGCAAGAACAAGGGCCTAGCGTGTGCAAAACTGCAAGAACAAGGGCCTAGCGTGTGCAAAATTGCAAGAACAAGGGCCTAGCGTGTGCAAAATTGCAAGAACAAGGGCCTAGCGTGTGCAAAATTGCAAGAACAAGGGCCTAGCGTGTGCAAAATAGCAAGAACAAGGGCCTAGCGTGTGCAAAATTGCAAGAACAAGGGCCTAGCGTGTGCAAAATTGCAAGAACAAGGGCCTAGCGTGTGCAATTTGCAAGAACAAGGGCCTAGCGTGGTGCAAAATTGAAGAACAAGGGCCTAGCGTGTGCAAAATTGCAAGAACAAGGGCCTAGCGTATGCAAAATTCCAGAACAAGGGCCTAGCGAGTGCAAATTTGCAAGAACAAGTGCCTAGCGTGTGCAAAATTGCAAGAACAAGGGCCTAGCGTGTGCAAAATTGCAAGAACAAGGGCCTAGCGTGTGCAAAATTGCAAGAACAAGGGCCTAGCGTGTGCAAATTGCAAGAACAAGGGCCTAGCGTGTGCAAAATTGCAAGAACAAGGGCCTAGCGAGTGCAAAATTGCAAGAACAAGGGCCTAGCGTGTGCAAAATTGCAAGAACAAGGGCCTAGCGAGTGCAAAATTGCAAGAACAAGGGCCTAGCGTGTGCAAATTGCAAGAACAAGGGCCTAGCGTGTGCAAAATTGCAAGAACAAGGGTCTAGCGTGTGCAAAATTGCAAGAACAAGGGCCTAGCGTGTGCAAATTGCAAGAACAAGGGGCTAGCGTGTGCAAACTTTCAAGAACAAGGGCCTAGCGTGTGCAAAATTGCAAGAACAAGGGCCTAGCGTGTGAAAATTGCAAGAACAAGGGCTAGCGTGTGCAAAATTGCAAGAACAAGGGCCTAGCGTGTGCAAAATTGCAAGAACAAGGCCTAGCGTGTGCAAAATTGCAAGAACAAGGGCCAGCGTGTGCAAAATTGCAAGAACAAGGGCCTAGCATGTGCAAAATTGCAAGAACAAGGCCTAGCGCGTGCAAAATTGCAAGAACAAGGGCCTAGCGTGTGCAAAATTGCAAGAACAAGGGCCTAGCGTGTGCAAAATAGCAAGAACAAGGGCCTAGTGTGCAAAATAGCAAGAACAAGGCCTAGCGTGTGCAAAATTGCAAGAACAAGGGCCTAGCGTGTGCAAATTTGCAAGAACAAGGGCCTAGCGTGTGCAAAATTGCAAGAAAAAGGGCCTAGCAGTGCAAAATTGCAAGAACAAGGCCTAGCGTGTGCAAAATTGCAAGAACAAGGGCCTAGCGTGTGCAAAATTGCAAGAACAAGGGCCTAGCGTGTGCAAAATTTCAAGAACAAGGGCCTAGCGAGTGAAAATGTGCAAGAACAAGGGCCTAGCGTGTGCAAAATTGCAAGAACAAGGGCATAGCGTGTGCAAAATTGCAAGAACAAGGCCTAGCGTGTGCAAAATTGCAAGAACAAGGGCCTAGCGTGTGCAAAATTGCAAGAACAAGGGCCTAGCGTGTGCAAAATTGCAAGAACAAGGGCCTAGCGAGTGCAAAATTGCAAGAACAAGGGCCTAGCGTGTGCAAAATTGCAAGAACAAGGGCCTAGCGTGTGCAAAATTGCAAGAACAAGGGCCTAGCGTGTGCAAAATTGCAAGAACAAGGGCCTAGCGTGTGCAAAATTGCAAGAACAAGGCCTAGCGTGTGCAAAATTGCAAGAACAAGGGCCTAGCGTGTGCAAAATTGCAAGAACAAGGGCCTAGCGTGTGCAATTGCAAGAACAAGGGCCTAGCGTGTGCAAAATTGCAAGAACAAGGGCCTAGCGTGTGCAAATTGCAAGAACAAGGGCCTAGCGCGTGTGCAAAATTGCAAGAACAAGGGCCTAGCGTGTGCAAAATGCAAGAACAAGGGCCTAGCGTGTGCAAAATTGCAAGAACAAGGCCTAGCGTGTGCAAAATTGCAAGAACAAGGGCCTAGCGTGTGCAAAATGCAGAACAAGGGCCTAGCGTGTGCAAAATGCAAGAACAAGGGCCTAGCGTGTGCAAAATAGCAAGAAAAGGGCCTAGCGTGTGCAAAATTGCAAGAACAGGGCCTAGCGAGTGCAAAATTGCAAGAACAAGGCCTAGCGTGTGCAAAAAATTGAAAACAAGAAGGGCCTAGCGTGTGCAAAATTGCAAGAACAAGGGCCTAGCGTGTGCAAATTTCAAGAACAGGGCCTAGCGAGTGCAAAGTTTGCAAGAACAAGGCCTAGCGTGTGCAAAATTGCAAGAACAAGGGCATAGCGTGTGCAAAATTGCAAGAACAGGGCCTAGCGTGTGCAAAATTGCAAGAACAAGGGCTAGCGTGTGCAAAATTGCAAGAACAAGGGCCTAGCGTGTGCAAAATTGCAAGAACAAGGGCCTAGCGAGTGCAAAATTGCAAGAACAATGGCCTAGCGTGTGCAAAATTGCAAGAACAAGGACCTAGCAGTGCAAAATTGCAAGAACAAAGGGCCTAGCGTGTGCAAAATAGCAAGAACAAGGGCCTAGCGTGTGCAAAATTGCAAGAACAAGGGTCTAGGTGTGTGCAAAATTGCAAGAACAAGGGCCTAGCGTGTGCAAAATTGCAAGAACAAGGCCTAGCGTGTGCAAACTTTCAAGAACAAGGGCCTAGCGAGTGCAAAATTGCAAGAACAAGGGCCTAGCGTGTGCAAATTGCAAGAACAAGGGCATAGCGTGTGCAAAATTGCAAGAACAAGGGCCTAGCGTGTGCAAAATTGCAAGAACAAGGGCCTAGCGTGTGCAAAATTGCAAGAACAAGGGCCTAGCGTGTGCAAATTGCAAGAACAAGGGCTAGCGTGTGCAAAATTGCAAGAACAGGGCCTAGCGTGTGCAAAATTGCAAGAACAAGGGCCTAGCGTGTGCAAAATTGCAAGAACAAGGGCCTAGCGAGTGCAAAATTGCAAGAACAAGGGCCTAGCGTGTGCAAAATGCAAGAACAAGGACCTAGCGTGTGCAAAAATGCAAGAACAAGGGCCTAGCGTGTGCAAAATAGCAAGAACAAGGGCTAGCGTGTGCAAATTGCAAGAACAAGGCCTAGCGTGTGCAAAATTGCAAGAACAAGGGCCTAGCGTGTGCAAATTGCAAGAACAAGGGCCTAGCGAGTGCAAATTGCAAGAACAAGGGCCTAGCGTGTGCAAAATCGCAAGAACAAGGGCCTAGCGAGTGCAAAATTGCAAGAACAAGGGCCTAGCGTGTGCAAAATAGCAAGAACAAGGGCCTAGCGTGTGCAAAATTGCAAGAACAAGGGCCTAGCGTGTGCAAATTGCAAGAACAAGGGCCTAGCGTGTGCAAAATTGCAAGAAAAAGGGCCTAGCGTGTGCAAAATTGCAAGAAAGCAAGGCCTAGCGTGTGCAAAATTGCAAGAACAAGGGCCTAGCGTGTGCAAAATTGCAAGAACAAGGGCCAGCGTGTGCAAAATTGCAAGAACAAGGGCCTAGCGTGTGCAAAATTGCAAGAACAAAGGCCTAGCGTGTGCAAAATTGCAAGAACAAGGACCTAGCGTGTGCAAAATGCAACAACAAGGCCTAGCGTGTGCAAAATAGCAAGAACAAGGGCCTAGCGTGTGCAAAATAGCAAGAACAAGGCCTAGCGTGTGCAAAATTGCAAGAACAAGTGCCTAGCGAGTGCAAAATTGCAAGAAAAAGGGCCTAGCAGTGCAAAATTGCAAGAAAAAAGGCCTAGCGAGTGCAAAATTGCAAGAACAAGGGCCTAGCGTGTGCAAATTGCAAGAACAAGGGCCTAGCGTGTGCAAAATTGCAAGAACAAGGCCTAGCGTATGCAAAATTGCAAGAACAAGGGCCTAGCGAGTGCAAAATTGCAAGAACAAGGGCCTAGCGTGTGCAAAATTGCAAGAACAAGGGCATAGCGAGTGCAAAATTGCAAGAACAAGGGCCCTAGCGTGTGCAAAATTGCAAGAACAAGGGCCTAGCGTGTGCAAAATTGCAAGAACAAGGGCCTAGCGTGTGCAAAATTGCAAGAACAAGGGCCTAGCGAGTGCAAAATTGCAAGAACAAGGCCTAGCGTGTGCAAAATTGCAAGAACAAGGGCCTAGCGTGTGCAAAATCGCAAGAACAAGGGCCTAGCGTGTGCAAAATAGCAAGAACAAGGGCCTAGCGTGTGCAAAATTGCAAGAACAAGGTCTAGCGTGTGCAAAATTGCAAGAACAAGGGCCTAGCGTGTGCAAAATTGCAAGAACATTGGCCTAGCGGTGCAAAATTGCAAGAACAAGGGCCTAGCGTGTGCAAATTGCAAGAACAAGCGCCTAGCGTGTGCAAATTGCAAGAACAAGGGCCAGCGTGTGCAAAATTGCAAGAACAAGGGCCTAGCATGTGCAAAATTGCAAGAACAAGGCCTAGCGCGTGCAAATTGCAATAACAAGGGCCTAGCGTGTGCAAAATTGCAACAACAAGGGCCTAGCGTGTGCAAAATTGCAAGAACAAGGCCTATCGTGTGCAAAATAGCAAGAACAGGGCCTAGCATGTGCAAAATTGCAAGAACAAGGGCCTAGCGAGTGCAAATTTGCAAGAACAAGGGCTAGCGAGTGCAAAATTGCAAGAAAAAGGGCCTAGCGAGTGCAAAATTGCAAGAACAAGGGCCTAGCGTGTGCAAAATTGCAAGAACAAGGCCTAACGCGTGTGCAAAATTGCAAGAAAAGGGCCTAGCGTGCAAAATTCAAGAACAAGGGCCTAGCGAGTGCAAAATTTTTGCAAGAACAAGGGCCTAGCGTGTGCAAATTGCAAGAACAAGGGCATAGCGAGTGCAAAATTGCAAGAACAAGGGCCTAGCGTGTGCAAAATTGCAAGAACAAGGCGCTAGCGTGTGCAAAATGGCAAGAACAAGGGCCTAGCGTGTGCAAAATTGCAAGAACAAGGGCCTAGCGAGTGCAAAATTGCAAGAACAAGGGCCTAGCGAGTGCAAAATTGCAAGAACAAGGGCCTAGCGTGTGCAAAATCGCAAGAACAAGGGCCTAGCGTGTGCAAAATTGCAAGAACAAGGGCCTAGCGTGTGCAAAATTGCAAGAACAATGGTCTAGCGTGTGCAAAATTGCAAGAACAAGGGCCTAGCGTGTGCAAAATTGCAAGAACATTGGCCTAGCGAGTGCAAAATTGCAAGAACAAGGGCCTAGCGTGTGCAAAATTGCAAGAACAAGCGCCTAGCGTTGCAAAATTGCAAGAACAAGGGCCAGGCGTGTGCAAAATTGCAAGAACAAGGGCCTAGCATGTGCAAAACTTGCAAGAACAAGGGCCTAGCGTGTGCAAAATTGCAAGAACAAAGGCCTAGCGTGTGCAAAATTGCAAGAACAAGGACCAAGCGTGTGCAAAATTGCAAGAACAAGGGCCTAGCGTGTGCAAAATAGCAAGAACAAGGGCCTATCGTGTGCAAAATAGCAAGAACAAGGGCCTAGCATGTCCAAAAATTGCAAGAACAAGGGCCTAGCGAGTGCAAATTTGCAAGACAAGCGCCCCTAGAGACAGGCGCCCATAGAGATAGGCGCCCTTAGAGATAGGCGCCCCTAGAGATAGGCGCCCCTAGAGATAGGCGCCCCTAGAGATAAGCGCCCCTATAAATAGGCGCCCCTAAGATAGGCGCCCCTAGAGATAGCGCCCCTAGAGATAGGCGCCCTAGAATAAGCGCCCCTAGAGAGAGGCGCCCATTAGATAGGCGCCCTAGAGATAGGCGCCCCTAGAGATGGCGCCCCTAGAGAGAGGCGCCCATAGAGATAGTCGACAGCGAGCAGCAAAGTCGACGAGCTCAGCGACAAGAGCAGACGCAGCAGTGGACTCAAAAGAGGGGTCAGTGACGACAGTAGCAAGCAGACGCGTGCATAGGACTGGCAGCACGAAGAGAGTCCGACTCAGGGTCGGCACGAGGAAGAGAGGACTCAGGAGGAGAAGGCAAAGGGCACGCAGAGGAGCAGTGGACGGACGCAGAGACATCCGGTGCATGCCAGGACAAGAGGAGGACGCTGACGCGAACCGCGACCACTAGCGCGAGCAGCACGAACATGCGACGCGGGACGAGACAAGGCTCACGACGCTCAGCAAGACCTCCAGTAGGACCAGTGTAAGGAGAGGGGCAGGCAGAGGAGAGGAGGCTCCAACAGTGACTGCGACTGGACAGGCTGTGGACACTCTACCGAAGAAAGACCAAGAACCTGCTGCAGGAGCGGAACTGAAGAAGTATGGCCGGGCCGCGCGGCCCGCTCCAGACTCAGCAGGACAGCACCAGCACCCTCAGCGACAGCACCAGCACCACCAACACCTCCAGCGGCAGGACCTCAGCAACACAGCAGCAGAACCACCGCGAGGACAGACAGCAGTGGTCTCAGCACCAACAACCCTCAGTAGCGCCAGCTCCAGTAGGACCCGCAGGCCCAGCAGCTCGGACCCGGCACCACCAGCACCCTCGACTGTCGAAGAAGCTCCAGCTCCAGCAGCACGCCTCCAGCGCGAGCAAACCACTCGCGCAGCTCCTTCGGAGAGAGGGGCTCCGCCGTCGAGACGCAGCAGCACGAGAAACCCAGGCTCCGCAGCTCCAGACCCAGCACCCCCAGGCTCAGCAGCCCCAGACTCAGCACCCCCAGGCTCAGCAGCACCCAACCTAGCACCCCCAGCTCAGCAGCTCCAGGCACAGCACCCCACGGCTCAGCACCCCCAGGCTCAGCACCCTCCGCAGTAGCACCCCCAGGCCCAGCACCCCCAGGCTCAGCCCCGCAGCATCCCAAGTCACCAGTAACCTCGTCGGCCGGGTCAACTGCGTCTACCTGGGCACACCTGAGGGGGCAGGAACCTGAGGGGGAAGGGGGTCTACCGGGGGGGAACCGGCACAAGGAAGTCCGGCGGAGTGGGGAGGGAAGGAGTGGCGGTAGGGGAAGAGGCGGTAGAAGGGGACTGACTCGTCGAACGTGACATCCTGGGAGGACAGAACACGACGAGAGGAGGGGTGGTAAAACTGCCACCCTGGAGCGTCAGTGGGGAAGCCAAGGAAGACACAGGGAGCAGCACGAGGGGACAGCTTGTCCGCAGACAAGTCGCGGACAAACGCCCGAGATCCCAGACACGGAACGCCGACGCATCGCCAACCTTCCCTGTCCACAGCAAGACTGGGGACATCGCGGGTCGAGAGACCCGGGGGTGAAGGTTGAGCTGATGCGCCGCGTACCGAACCGCAAACGGCCACAGAAAATGGGGGGCAGCCGCATGCATCATGGACGTACGAGCGACATCCATGACCATGCCAATGCGGCGCTCAGCAATCCCATTTTGTTGTGGAGAGTCCGGAAGCGTGAAGGTCTGGCGGATCCCCCGTGCACGACAGTAGTCTCGCAGAAGGCGAGAGAGAAACTCTCCGCCTCTGTCCGAGTGCAGACGCAGAACAGGAAAGTCCGAGCCGAAGCTCTTCCTGAGCTGGAGACGAGCCTCGCGGATCCAGTCGATCAGCACCTCAGTGACAGCACCCTTGCTGTGCAAGGGGAGGACTGTGGGTAAAGCGAGTAGTCGTCAACCACCAACAGGAAGTAGCGCTCGTGACCCTGCCCACTACGGGGGCTGGGCCCCACACGTCCATGTGAAGCGTCTGCAGAGGAGCCTCTGTCGGGGGAACTGGAGGGAGTGAGGAGTAGCCCGGACGCGACCCACGCAGGGGACACAGGAAGGTCCTGGCCCGTAGGAAGGGGAGGGAGAGACCGGGGAAGACAGAGACAAGGACACGGGAAGCCATGCTCCGAAGACGGGGCAAGGCGGGTGGCCAAGACGGTGGTGCCACAGGAGAGTCTCGTGAGACAGGAGGCGACAAGAACAGGGGGCAGACTCAGGACCTGACCGGGACGCAGCAGCAAGTACCTGACCTGACGCAGCTACCTGACCAGACGCAGGGACAGGAGGAGTCGCAGTGGTCAGGGTGTAGAGGCTCGACCGCGGCCGATGCGAGAACGTGGCCAGGTGCCGGCCTGTGCGTGCGTCCGTGCAGTGGGTCACCCGCTGACTCGCAGGAGTGAACTGGTGAACCCCCGCATCCTGCAGTTCCGCACCACTCACCAATTCGTCGAGAACGAGGGAAGGTACAGACCAGACAGGGTGCCCGAGGGGCAGCCGGACACGGGAGGACAGTGGAGAAGTGAGAGAGGACAGGACCCCAGAGGGGTCAGCTAGGGAGACGGCACCGGCCGTGCCAAGCGGCGTGAGGGTGGTGCGGTCTCGAAAGAAGGAGCGAGAAGCCCCGGAGTCAAGTGTGAAAGTAGTGAGGACGAGGGCGACGCAGTACCTGAGAGCGCAGTCTCACCATACCTGAGAGCGCAGACGCACTGGCACCTAGAGCAGGCAGCCTCACAAGCACCTAGCGCAGCAGTACCAATGCCCCGGGTCGGGCTGGAAACACTGGT